>CM035407.1:8636093-8641093 GCA_020310875.1 Ceratopteris richardii
GAAAGGCAACTTAACAGCCCCAATAAGTACTTAAAAACCAAAGCCTCCACCTACTCAAAAAAATGAGAATATCATAAAATTTGTTTACTCTCACATCCCAATCTAGGCTTGAAGTCAATGTCATATGCTTGCAATCGGCAAAAGATATTCATATGTAAACCTCCTTTTAGAGGCGTCACATAAAGCACATGCTTTATCATCAAGTACATAGGTGATGTTGCCTTAATGCCTAAAAGACTAAAATCATCAAGTACTTATGAATATGAAAATTATTATATAAGAAGGTTGACACAATGTCCTCTTTGGCGTAAGTTCAAACTGAGTTAGAGGTTTACTCCAAAATCGATTCAAAATTGATGGGTTCTTATAATTTCACATCTTTATATTTTTCAAATTCAAGTTCTTTTACAAATTCAAACACACTTTAGAATCCGGCATTGATCCTCAAGAAAATGTACCAAAAAAAAAAAAAAGAGAAAAAGGAACAAATTTTATAGATCAAGTCAATGTATAAAGAATATTTTTTTGTTCCATCTCAAAGGCAATGTTGAAAATCTTTCCAATGAATCAAGAAGCACTAGGGCATGTTTCTTTAACAACAAAATCAAAGTCAATATAAACCTCTTTGTTTTCCTCACCAAATTATATGAAAATCTAAATTAAGATTATCAAACGACAATAAGAAAGTTGATCACTCTTCATGATATATTTTTATTCTTGCATCAAGGAAAACCTATAAATCTCACCTTTTGAGCTAATCCTCAAATAAGAATCCAAAAGGAACTTCACATTTCATAGAAATAAACACTATGAAATTGCCAAAAATAAAGTCGTAAAATATGAACAAAATAAAAATGAATTTTCAAAGTTTGGTGCAATATTTGATTTACTAAGTCATCAATTTGAACCGCCACACTAGCTCATGAGAGTATTAGTTCAACGGCCTTTGAGCTTAGGTGTCAGTGATATGGAGAAAGCCTAAGGCACTACTAGTAAATAGAGAATCCAAGCCCACTACAGCGGAAGTATCACAAATCTAAAACAATCATATCACTAACAAATGGATGACAATCTACATACAACTTTTCAATAGAGTATGAACATCCAAATATTACTCCACAATTTCCCTATGAAGATACATATATACCACATGAAATAAAATTAATCAAAGAGCTTTCTATAGCAAGTTTCAATAAAGTATCGAGTATATTGAAACACGAAAGAGCATTTATTATATTTTTACACGAGTGATTTCACAATGGAGCTACTGGTGAAAGTCGCATGTGCATATGAAAGAGACCAATTACACTTTTAAGGATAATCTCGTCCAAGTACTTAAAAAGGCCTTGACCAAGATTCTATCATTTGTGCATATAATCACAAACCAAATACAGATTCTATATACACATCACTTAAAATGTCCCTTTGAAATGCGGAGAAGTACTTTATAACTAAAGAGTTACAAACTTCTTGATAACAAAGATCTTAATATGCATTATTCAAACACAAATTAACTCCCCCTCATTCTCCTGTATTAAACTTTTGAAGGGCATAGCCTTATAAAAATGCTAGTATTTTGTTAACTATGTGCTTCGTGTCCCATAATATAAAGGACATTTAAACTTATCTAGCATGAATTCATGTAGGACACATGGCTTGGGGATTCTAAATTAAAAAAGAGATGTCAAATACACGTGTGCATGTAGTAACTCTTTCATTCCATATTATAACAAGACCGTTCATGCTCATGTCCAAGTAAACATTCAAAAAAAAGTGCGTGCTTCAATCTAGTATTAAAGCATATCCAAAAGGTTATGGACATAAATTATTCACTCAACATAGAAGGAACTCAATCAAGCTAATTCGCTATTGAAGAAAAGATGTTAACAAACTCATATTCATGCGCAACAAGAGAATTGTTTTTCCTCCCATTCACAAATACATCCATCATTGCACCTTGACCCCCCTTATATAGTATAGAACCCTAAAACCAAGCATCTTCATTTGCATAGTCCTCTACCTCTAACCCTTCCAAGTGTACTATGGCATTGAAGCACATGTAACATTCTCAACTTTGGGTATGGATTAGCAAGACATTTAATAGAAAGAAGTCCTTTAGAGGGATGCATACTTAGACTTTCTTGCATATACACCATGACAACTAAAGCTCCTAGGACTGCCTAAAACTAAAGCCAGCTTGAGAGAGCCATGAAGATGAAAACAAATGAGCATAGAATCTTGATGGTTTGAAGAAATTCATACCACAGCAACCTGCACATTAATATCAAATCTTCAAAAATGGAGGTTTCCATTATACTAAATGAGTTTATTTTTATGTAGGACCTCTGAAAGATTAGCATTGATAGTTATTCAACCATCAGCGTTAACCTGAACTGCACCATTATAATTGACACATGCAAGTTTCCACATCATATTTTTCCAGAAATCAACAGGTGATAATGATTCCATACCCTTCAAGAAATGGAAGGGAACCTCTTCGTACTTAGACCCATAGAAACAAAGATTACATTATTTTATTATTCATATAGTTTCCTCTAGAATTGACACTTCTAAAAATACGTATATGGGAAACAACTTGCCAAGACACTTTCAAGCTGTGAGGCATAAAGATTCAATGCTATTGCGTGTGACTATTTGTACCATGTAGTATGCTTGTACATATTGCTCAATGTATGTCATAGTCCGTTTGTATAAAGGACACCTAGCTTGAAGCATCTACATGGTACACTAGGAAAACCAAACCACATAGACATGGAGATGACAACTCTTTGAAGTTCACACTAGATCATCTACAGCACCTGGCTTGGTTCTGTCACATGTTGCAAGCCAATCTTGGAGTAAAATCTCTTCATTTGGTGCATATTATTTTAATGTCATTCAATCAAATTCATCTTTCCTACATCACCAACCAATCTAGACGTGAATCCTCTTAATCTCCCTTTCTTTTCTTTATCATTAGTAGTTGCTGAAGCTTACTGCTTTATATGAAGATTGGCCGACTTATATAGTTGCTTGATGACTCGAGGCTGATAAGATTCTTAGCTATTGTGTGAAAAACTGGTGATGATGCCTTCTATATGAGCTGACGCTCGACGTGCAGCTGTACATAAATTAAAGTGCACACAAACAACAGCGCTCTAAATGACAAGTTCAATACTACCATCGCTAAGTATTTCTCAGTTCAGATTTTTAAGTGGTCAATAAGATATTCCTTCAATTCATTTTGAGAAGAGCCTCTGAAGTAGAGGGAACAGATGTTGAGAGAATAAGAGATTGTAAAAAAGAGGCTTTCAATTACCACAGGACTACAAAGCATAAATAAACCAACAAGACACTTAGGGTCACTCACTTTTATGCACCTCTCCAGCATCAGGCTTGGAATTGTTGGCCTACATGAGAGCTTTGGCTTGAAACCATAACTAGAGATGCTCACACAAAAACGAAACTAACCATCCTCGGTCCCATAAACCTCCCTAATAGTATAAGCCCTGATCAAGACGTAGATACACATGCAGGCGATAAAGATATAGATACACATGCAGCCAATCAACCGATCCCCAAGATAGTTTCAGTGAGCATGAGTTGGCCTTCAAATATGTGGGCTCTAAATAAATGTATAATACAACGCACGAACCCCAAATGCATAAGTTTCAACCATAAATCTAGAGATGAACTAAATTACAAGATTCTGGAGGCAAAGAACTGGTACTACAAGAATTGTTCAAGATATACAAATATTCCTCCAGTAATTCATATTTCAGCTATATGCTTGAGTACCTCAATACTCAAAAAATTCCAACTGCAAAAGATTGAGGGAAAAATCAACTCAGTAATTCACAAAATAGTATCTAAATGAAACCTCCATAGTAGGATCAATCAGAATACAGTGTATCGCCTTGATCCATGAGCAGTTGATAACTTCATGCAAATGTCCTAATATCCCATCAAAACCACCCATAATCAGTTGTTAAACTTGATGTAAATCAGCCTCATTATCTCCTCAAAACTACCATTTCACGTATGTAAATGCAGAAGAGAGGCCACAATGGATGATTCCCACTTGTGTCAACCTCGTATGTTCCGAGTCTGAATTACTGACAAATATGTAGGTAAGAATCCATAAAGGCACCTAACATACAGATTGTGATTCAAATTAGCCTTTGAAATATCACACTCATAGATTTCACCACATGCTTGTTAGCTAGTACTTTTACATGCAAACCTTTCCAGCATGTAGTTTCTGTGTTACATTCTATCATCACTTGTAAAGATGCCTTCAAGTCATTATCTTCATGGTACAGAAAGGCCACCATTGGCTGCATTCCCAACTGAAACCTGAGAGAGCTAGCATCCAAGTTCCTTGGAGAAGTTTAATGTTGCACAGGCTTTAACGGATGTGCACGAAGGGAAGTAAGATCTAGACTTGCATCTAGCTCTTCATCCAGCTCACCTACAACCGCACTAGCAGTAACAAGAAACAGAAGTCAAAACAAACATCACCAATGGAGCATAATGCCTGAAAACATTCAGCTGAGGCCTTACATGTTGTCTCCCCTTATGATGTACAGTCCCAACACTATTGGCTCCACACCAACCTGGCACAAAACAAAATGTAATGTGGGAAAAACTAGAACACAAATATTGTCAAGGAATAACAGACTATTGACTCTTCAAATTGACTTAACGTGCACAGATTGAAAGCCTAGAAGGCATCCCACAGTCAGCAAAAGAAGGAACGATATGACCTAAATCAAATTTCAATTACATATCTAATGCCTTGCATAAAAGCAAAGGAAACATTTTAAAATCACACATCGGGAAAGGATCTAAGAGAGCGATTCAAGCATCAGAAATTCTTTAGAACAAAAAATGAACAATCGAAAAATGACCAACATAGCTCATCCAGTGATCCGTGAAACCACTGCCTCCAATTACTCTAAGGTTAGAGTTCCACTTGCCTTTTAAAAATTCTTCCACTG
>CM035407.1:8651093-8758593 GCA_020310875.1 Ceratopteris richardii
GGAGATTGTGAAATTATGAAGAAAGGCAGAGATTGTGAAGTTATGCAAACTCTATGATTCTTTGTAACATTCATGTACTTCATCTTTGCAATGTATGGCATGTATGTGGAGCTTTGCTCTTTCATCTCTCTATGACTTTGTCCATCCTCTCTCACGTGTCTCTGTTTTATTTTTGTGCCTATATTGATCGTGAGCCTTAAAACCAACAATTGGTATCTCAACGTGGAAATAATGCACATCGAGCATGTTGAGAATAGTGAATATTATAGAAAGATAAGACCAATCTATCACACACAAGTCAAGCTCAATTCATTATTTGAGAGGTGGCAGCAGGTCTCTATTGAAGGCGGTTGTCAACAACTTATTGGATACATGAACCAAAGGAATTTAGCTCCATGAGAGGTCACATTAGTCCTTTTTTATTGCACAAACAATCACACATTTTGTAGTTCTTAACAAGTCATATTCAGATTTCATATCAGATTTTTGAAGATTTGCAAGATTATCAAGATATATGTTTATGTGAGCAAGGAGGGAGAACAGATCTACATTCAAAACCCTATGGTGTACAAGTTTTCAACTTCTTGTGTATTTTGTGATTTAGACAGGTGTAGATGAAAGTATACGACTAATACTTGATAGGCTTGGCCAACCTTGAGAGTTGAGCAAGTATGTTTAAATCTATGCTATATCTTTTGCTTTTACTATATTTGTCTCTATCCTTCCAAGCAAATATTTGGATGAGAAGAGTACAGGAAAATTTTCATGAGTTCTCCTTTTCTTTATGATGGAGTGCTCTTCACGTCAAAAGCCTTAGCTATTTTTACGAACATTGGCATGATCTTTGCAAGTCCTACAACAACATTTTTTCAGCTAACAACAACGTTTTTCATTTTTATCGGCCAATAAAATGTATACCTATCCTAGCATATTCCCCTTCTGTCATGTTAAGAGCGCATTGTTGGAAATGCAACCTTCCACAAGAGGGATTGCACATATTCTCATATTTGATCAATTTTTGGCAAAGTCGACCATGGTCAAACTAGGACCAAAGGAGGTCAAAATTGGTGAAATTTTTGCAGAATTCTTATCTCAGATTTGGAAAGTGCGCTATCAAATGATATATTACATGTTAAATTTGAAGCACATTTAGGGGTCCTAAAGTCAAACTCTAAAATCAGGTCAAAGTAAAAATCGAGTCAAGAAACAGATTTTTAAGAGAAAAACATATTCCTTAAATCATATGCATGTAATAATTATTTTAGTAACAAAAAGCACATACAAATATTTTTTTTTTAACCAATCTCACAATTTACGATGGATTTTTCGTCGCAAATCATGGAACCAGCTTTTGATACTTTTTTGTCATGCTTTATCAACTTGGACCAACTACTATATAAAGATAGGTTTTAGGACACTTCATCACTTTTTGGAGAGCTATCAAGAGCTACACTTTAAAGGAAGGCCTCACCAACCTTGGAGAAGTGGAGAGCTAGTTTTTCTTCATCTTCAATAGTCTGAGCATCGACTAGGTTTTTTGTTTCTTCTTCAACATCAAGGAGGACATGAGCTTGGAGCTTATCTATACTTGGAGGAGATCATCTTCACTTTATGGAGAATCGAGATTGTGAGTTTATGAAGAAAGGAAGCGAATTGGTCCATTTATATACTTATGATTCTTTCTAGCATTCATGCACTTCATCTTTTGCAATGTATAGCATATATGTGAAGCTTTGCTCTCTCATCTCTCTATATGACTTTGTCTACTTTCCTTTGTTCCCTCATCTCTCTATGACTTTGTCTACTCTCTCATGTCTCTATTTCATTTTTGTCTCTATATTGATTGTGGGCCTCTAAAACCAACAACAAATTTCCCCAAGAGTCCCTCACAAGTTGCACAACCATCGAGTGGTAGATCCAGCACTCTAAATTTTCTTAAAGAAAGACAAAGGCTTGCTGAAATTGAGATTCCACGAACTATCATTGAATGCAATCTCTCATTTAATGTGTTTTGATTGGATCGATGGACATGCATGATGAAAGCAATAGCTAATGTAACCCCATGTGATGGTTGGTAAGGAGTTTCATATAATGATAGAAGGACAAAAAATTAGATGAAGAGAAAGAGAGGATTGATAAATCCTTAAAACCTATACATGCTCGTTAAACTAAATATGGATGTTCCATTCTCTCTGATGGATGGAGTAATCGCAAAAAAGGAGGGATCATTAATATTCTTGTGCATGGCCCTCTTGGTACTTATTTCTTACGAGTGGTGGATGCAAGAGTAAAAGGAAAGAAGGTGACCGATAGCTTCATCTATTCACATATCCTTCGTGTCGTACTTGAGATAAATTGATTTTTTAATTTTTATTCATAATTATTCAGAAATATGATTCATAATTTTTTATGTGTGCGTGTGAAATGTGTGTGAGACGGGTGTGTGCATTATGTAATGTGTGCATGTGTATGCAAGATGTGTGTGTGTGTGTGTGACATGTGACGTGTGTGTGACTTAATTACCTTGTTAGCTAGATTACTCCATCGATTGGCCCTCAAAATGTCATTCAAGTAGTGACCGATAATGCTTCAAATTGTGCATCATCTTGCAATTTTTCAGTCATATTTGGACATGAAGAGACCATCAAAAACATCGTTTGCGGCTATGTGGATACTCGTGGACTGTCTTTATGAGGCTCAAAATTCAGAAGATGGTAGTCTCATAAAAGCTCAAAAATGAATGGATGGAGAGTCAATTATACAAGGGAAAATCTATCCAAAGGTTATGTTTGAGGGAGTCATTTTGGAAAAATGTTTTTAGTATTATTGTTGCAATTTTACCTTCATATAAGGTATTGCGTATGACAAACATGGAGGGTGCCACAATATGTGTTCTCTATCATTTCACGACAAAAGCAATTGATGAAATAAAGAAGTGCACCACTCTTGATGAACCATGTGATCCTTCATGGTAAATTTTTTAAGTTCATATTCTTTACTAAATTCTAAATATTTATGAGTTGATTTAGCTTTTAAGTTTTCATTTGAAAAGTCATACTAATCAGTCCCTTTTTTTCTCTCTTTATGTAGTGATGTTTGTGGTAGCACACCCAAAAGAGATGATAGACTCTATTTAGTGGAGAAGATATGGAAGTGGAATCTGGGGGAAGATGCTTGTTCATAGTTTTATCGCTCTCTTGCATCCAGATTTCGAAGAAGCTTCATTATTCATAGACACAACACTTTTGGAAGATAGGGATACAAGAATACATCAACTATAATGATCAAAGAGACATTGCATTAGCCTCTCCCATTGTTTGGAAGAGAAATTCACTAGTGAAGCCTCTTTTTTGGTGAGAGTTTCAGCTATCAAATGCCTCTACTCTAAAGGATCGCTATGCGAATTCTTGCATAGGTATGTAGTACGCATTATGCTTTTTCTAATTTTCTACCTTGCTTTGGATTTTGAATATTATGGTTATGACTTCACGGTCATGTCACATGTGCATGTCATATATGGTGTATAATGTGACATGTCAAATGGTAAATCTTTTTAATTGTTTTCCATACTAATCTGGTTTGTGTATTTTTTTCTTGTCGGATTGCTTATAAAGAGCATTTGAGAGGAACAGTGTTACGTCGCAACGCATTGTGAGTCATGGCACGTTCACAACGTAATGTTGCAACGTTGCGATGTTCACAATGCATTGCAAAAAAACACAATTGTTTTGGCCTCAAATAAGGTTGTTTCTCATTGTGGCAATTCGAACAAAATTCCCAAGAGCTACAGGCTGCGAATTCGATTGTCTGCAATGAGGAGAAAGAGGTAAAAGCATTCTTTTGCTTTCTACAAGGCTATTCTCTACCTCAAGAGTCATCCACACCATCTCCACATCTCCCTTCTTGTCATTTGCAAGCCTCCTTGTCCTCCTATCCCCTCCTATCACCATGCCAAAAGCAAGGCAGTCTTGTTGGTAATATGTCACAAGCCAAGGTAAGTTGGGCTTAGGCCGAAGTGAGAGATGGACTTGCAAGCTATGTGGCTTTCTGTAGAGCTTGTAAAGCTAACAGAATTGAGGCCCACCCTCCAAAGTTTAGTAGCATAGGGGTTGCATCTTGCAAAGAGCAAATGCCTGAAGCTATCAATGACGAGTTATTGGAATGGATAGCTCAAAAATCTCAAGGTAGAAGGAATGTACCTCCACAATCTCAAGCTAGATCACCTGCATGCGGTTCACATGGCTCATGTGATCCCCATACTCAAGCATCTCAAGCTTATGAGCCTATAGACATTGACAAAGAGCATGAGCCACCAAGAAAAGTCCAAGATTAGAGCATGATTGTCAAGAGCATCCACATGGCTCTCTTGGATCCGCCTCCATACACGCTAGCTTGCAAAAACAACATAAACAAGAAGCCACACAATCAATTATGAAGGCTTTTACACATTGTGGGTTTTCTTTCAATGTTACATGGACATTGGCATGGAGAAATGCTATTGAGAAAGTATCTTTGTTAGGGTACCTATGGCAAGGGCCTATCTATGAAGAATTGAGGACAACAGAGCTCAAAAGAACAAAGGAAGCATTAGAGAGAGAGCTTGAGCCCATGAAGAATTGAGGACAACAGAGCTGCTTGAGCCCATGAAGGAGACATGGGCAAAGTATGGATACACAATCATGTTTGACGGATGTACGGACATGAGAAAGAGGAATGTGTATAATATTTTGGTGCATTGTTACAAAGAGAGCATGTTCCATCAAGCCATACTTGCAAGTTGTCGGTACTTTGGTCATCGATGAGTACACTCTATATTCTACTCCAATTTCTCAAATTTCAATTTATCATTGATTCATTTCTCATTCCGAATTGCAATGTGCAGCTACGAGGGAAGCTAGAAAATCGACTCACTCAGTTCCAAAATAAGGAAGGCCTTTTTGGTAGGACACTGCATGCTTGAGAAGCATGCAATTGATGCATGTGACTTGGTGGGAGAGATACAATGTTGGTACATCTTAGGTGGTAAGCCATGATTCCAATAACTCGTCACTCTTGAGCCTTTATTTTTTAATGAACTCTTTATTTGCTTAAAGATTTCTCTTTTTTCTTTTAATTAATTATGCATAGACACTTAGCCACTCATATACTTTCACAAGGTTGTAGTGCTTATCCTTATGAAAGGAATTGGAGTCCATGGGCCCTCTTCCATACAAGAAGAGAAATAGACTTTCTACATCACAATTAAAGCAGTTTATCTATTGCCACTACAACTTGTGTTTATTGGAGGATGGTGGGCATTATTCAATGGTGGTGGGGATACTTCCATAAGACTGTAGTGCTTGTCCTTATGAAAGGAATTGGAGTACATGGCCCTCTTCCACACAAAGAAGAGAAATAGACTATCTATACCAGAGTTAAAGTGGTTTGTCTATCGCCACTACAACTTGCATTTATTAGAGCATGGTGAACATTCAACAATGATGCAGAAAACCAACATCGGTGAGCTTGACATTGAGAGGACCCAAGGCATGCCTACCATTTCGACAGAGGAACTTGATACTAGGGCATCCCGCAATATGATACTAGGGCGTCCCGCACTTGTGCTAATCGTAGTGCATCTATTGTGCTAGGTCCTGGTCAAACGGAGGCATCTACTAGTCGAGCACCACATGATGATGCTGATGATAATAATAGTGCCTTGGAGGATCTTGAGGCTTGAGGATTGATGATTGATCATTTGACATTGATTGTATTATTGACTATTTAATATTATTATTTATACCAGCTCTAAGTTGACCCTTTGACATCTATGATTTGTGTCTCAGTGACTTGTCATTGTATTTGTTACCCTTTGAATCTTAATAAATCATGATTTTAGATTTGAGTCGATGACTATGCTATGTACAGTGTAGATTGTGATTCATGATTCATGAATAAGGTAACAAGTTTAAAGTGCTTAGTAAGCTCGTGACTGTAATTTTTAAATGATTGATCCTTGCAGTATTATGTTGCCCAAAGGTTTAATTTGTCCGGTATTTCTTATCCTCGTAAGATAACGCTTTCACTTCTACCCCTTTCACACGTTCTCAAGACAAAATAATCCTCTGCGATACTAGACCTGAGGTAAAACAAATATTATCTCGTCCATAGCTACATGATCGGAAGTATTAAAATCGTGACTGTACCTATTCGTTGTTCAATTTACATTGAGTATTAGACAGCCGAGGCAGGTGAAGAAGATAAGAAAGACATTTACATGCAAAAACATGGCCACAGTACAATAGGTTCAAAATCACGGAGAATCAATTTTCCGTCGGCGATATAGACGAGTGTTATAAATTCGAATAAGTAACCTTGGTAGAGTAAACTCGCTCATGAGACTCGTCCAGAATAAGATTTGTTGCTTGATCAAAGCCCTTGAGTACTCCCTGTCAAAAACATACAGTTGCAGGTTCGTATCCATATGTAAAATCTTGCGCACAGTAAGCAAAAGCGAGCGTCAACAAAAATTTCATGGACTGGCAACCCACAATAGCAGAGATGCTTATACACGAGTCATACGAACATACGCATGTGCAGCTATTGCCAGGTGTTCATACATACCACGATATTGCGTCCATCATTTGTTATTACAGAGATTGTCTCTGCGGTGTCAAAACAAGGAACAAAATTATTTTTGGCAGTATATAACGAGCATGGAAGAGAGCAGAGGGAACAATTGTGGGGGTTTACTTGTGCCTGTGTACGTGTGTGACGAGCGAGAAGAAGGAAGACGTGTAGAAAAGAAAAAAAAAAAAAGAGAGAAAAAAATATGGACGAGCATTACGCACGATCTACTAGAGGTTCCAAACTGGTCGAAGCCATCTCTGAGAGGTATGCACCTCGCGAGTCGCTGTCTCCCTTTCGCAGTCCCTAGTGAGGGCTTTTCGAAGGCTCTTGCTTGCTTGCTGGAGTCTTGAGTAGGATCAGCGCTTCATTTCTTAGCATTGGCCATTTTAAATATTGATAGCAAACGGAGGTTCTTTCAAATAGTAGGGTCCCACTAAGATTCAACCTATATTTATTCTGGTAGGCGTCCATATGGGAAGGTTCCATCGACACTGTCAAAAAGAGCTGTGTTATCCGTGCACATCAGCACACTTAGTTGGGCCATTTGTCGCTCAAAGTTGGAGGTGGGTGTTCAACCTCTTTGGGCTGCAATTGGATACCTATCACGAGTTGAGTATTGAGTTGTTAAATTCAGCCCCTTGGATGTTTATTGGGCCTTTGGGCTATCTTGTTTCAAATCAGTCATCTCATATGATCTTAGGGCCATCCTATCTTAATGTCTACCTTAGCGATCCTTCACTCTCTATATCGTAGCAGTTGTGAGGGGTCTAATCCATGCTTTGTGGAATTCGGGGACCCATGTGTATTATGGGCGCTTTTCATTGTAATTTCAGTTAATTCAAGCTAATCTAGAAGAGTAGATCTCAGTGATCAAACTTCCTTTTAAAAAATATATGTGATCATTGATGAGTGGTGTAATTGTAAACACTTTGTACTCTTGAATAGAGACTCAAACCCAATGTTAGTGCCTGAAACATAGGGAAAGAGGGATTGTCATTTCAACAACTTTCGATGGTGTCAAGTCCTCATTATAGATCCATTTTGTATGTGCAATGGCTCATTTTGAAGCTCTTGATGAATGCTATAATGCAAAATAAGTGTTTTAAAAGTCTTGTATAGAGCTCATAGACATCCAAGGACTCCTCTTTCACTCACTCTGATTACGTGGACAAGTGTTTAATCATGCAAGAATGCTTCAAAATGGTGCAATCATGTTAGATAATACTTCCACAACTCTAAAAAAGGTGCCACATACCCACAATCAAATAATATACTCACTCAAAATGCATGAGAACACAAACATGAATTTTGCAAGAAGAGAGAGCTCACACTTTACTTGATCAAAAAGTTCAAGTCTTGACCTCTTTATAGGACTTCCCAAGATCCTTTTCTTTTCATTTTTGAAAAGTTCCTAAGAAATCAAAGAAACCAATCTAAAAGGCTCCTTTCTTGTAGAATTTTGGAGGAAATACTCTTCCCTTCATTACTCTGTATAGAACTATCAAAGTTATATCTTTGTACAACTCTTCCACATTACAAAACTTGATGGAATTTTTACAAGGGTTACTACTTATACAAGGGTTTTCTAATTGAAATAGATGAAATAAAAGAAATTCGAAGAAATTTGTGTGGCTCATAATCGCCATGTAACACTCCCCCGCCTAAATCTTGTCATCCTCAACAAGGTTGTTACATAGTCTAGGCATGTCGTTCTACAAAGCCGGATCATCCATGCACTTTTTTCTTGGCATATGAAGCTTTTTGAATGGTGTGGAGTATGCTACCGAATAGTTGGTGCCTTTTGGATGCTTTGTCTATTGCTTACTGACTTTAACTATGTCCATCTTTAAGCCCTGAAGTAGTACATGTGCATGGGTGATAGAGGGTAGGTGCCTTGTGCACAACCATGTAATGTAGCCCTTGTTGTATTCACATACTCTAGCATGTGAATACAACAAGGGTGCAAAAGATGGGTTTGAGTTGGATGCCCAAAGATATGCTACCAAAGAGGATGCCTAAAGTAGTAGATAAAATATAAGAGCACATATCATGAAGTGAAGTTGTTCGTCCTCTACCATTGTCATCTCCATAAAGAAAGCGTGTAGTTAGATTAGTTCTCCATCGCAATGGTGGTATGTTACTCAATGGATCATGATGACGAACAATCACCAACATATGAATAAGTATGCAACTGTTTTTGTTTTTCCTTTTTTGTTTGGGTTTTTTCATGTTTTTCCGTTTTTTCTTTTTTACTTTTTTTTCTTTTTTCTACTTTTTTCTTTTTTTCTTTCTTTTGGATAAAGGAGTACATGAAAATCACCATTGCATTGCTAGCATTACAAGAGTGAAAACAAATGCTAAAATATTGTTACAAAAATATAATCATATCAAGGGAAGTGCTAACTAATAGATGGTGCAAATATTGTTACTCTTCCCCCCCCCCCCCCTCATAACATGTATCATACATGAATATGTCTCATAGGCGTCCTAAGTGGGGTGTACCTAAAGCTTCCTTGGTCTTCACTTTGAATCGATTGAGAAATCTTAACTTGCACTCATCAGCATGGATCGTGAGAGTGCTGCTTTGAATGGCCTTCTCCTAAGAGATTATGAGCCTATCCATTGCCTTGGTGTTGTATAATTCATGGGTTCATAAGGCCAAACGTATCAATTCTAAAGGTTAGAATATGATGTACATTTGCCTTGTTTGAGCCCTTAAATTACCCTTGGAACATGCCTTGAACCGTTGGATTGAACCCTTGGTTTTAACCCTTAGGGTATCTATTCATATGAGCTCCCAATTGAATGGTTGTAACCTTAGACTTGATTTATCCTAGTGTGTGGGAACCTTATTCTTGAGAGAAGCTTCTCTAGGAGCCACCTTGGGTGTACGTGAGAGAAGAATCCTCATTTGATTTAGAAGGCATGTGATAGACCTTGGGAAATTATAAGGCATGTGATTACCCTTGGTAAAGTGTCCACATGAGGGCCACTTGGCTGGAAACTTGGCCAAACCTAAGGACATGCACCCCCTTGGCCCAGAGGTATATATATGGGTGGAGTTGGATGGGTGGAGACGTTCTCTCTCTTCATGTGGGTAGTCTGAGCTAGTGGTTTGTGTAGTCTTGCTAGTTAGTTTAGATCTTAAGATGATGTTGTTCCACAACATTGATATCAAGAGCTTAGGTTTGAACCAAGCTAGATAGTTTCTTTAGGATATCTAATCGTGTTCCGTGCAGAATCGAAGAAATGGTTGTCCTCATGTGCATGAGAAGAGTTCATTTTTGAGCCTTCATGACTACAAAAGGCAAACCATGTGAGTCCCCCTCCTATGAGGAGCAACAACGGGCATCTGAGCAATGAACCAGACCAGCCGTACATGCACTCTAGATGTAACCCCTCCTATGAGGAGAAGCAACAACGGGCATCCGGTTGATCAATAGGACCAGCCACCCATGCACTCTAGATGTGAATACATCCACAACTGTGAGCAAGTCCGCCCAAATCTTCCTCATAATTGTTTGTGAACTTGACAGAGCTTGCTTTATATACAGCTTTGAAATCTCATTTGCATAACATATGAGATTAATGCACTTTGAAACCCCATCTTCACTGCCTAAAACTCTGTTTCTGTTTTCATTTTGGCCTAATTATTGGGCATAAGAACAAGGTTCCATGAGAGAGTTAGTGGAAGGATGAAGAAGATGATTTATTATCTCATGAAGGATAAAGTAAAAGTATGGACCTTGAAGGAAAAGTAAAAGTATTGATGAAAGCTAAGTATTGTGTCTTTTATTTGCATATGTTTGACTTCATCTTGTATCGATACATCATGTGATGCAAAGCATGCACAATTTGTAGTCCATGATGTACTTTTATTATTTTGGATTCACGAAAGTATATATTTAAGTATCGACAAGTAAACTCATAAAAATCATTGTATATATGACTATGAGTAAGCTTTGCAATTATCTCTTATGGGATATGAGATTTATTTACATGCTTATTCATAATACCAAGTGCAAGCGTGCATTTGAGCATCCTTAGAATTAGTATAAGCTTACATGCATGCATGGGCATACAAGTACGTATGAAAATGCCCAAAGAGAAATATTAGAGATTGTCCCAAGCTCGAAGTATCAAAAGGTGAATGGATGGACAACCCTTGTCATAGAATGGATCAATGGATGGACGGATGGACGAAGCTATAATGAAGGTAAGTGTTACTTTCAATTTTTACCCTTTCATATTCATTTGTTTTGCCATGCTAGATCAATACATCTAAGAATGCATACCAAAAGAAGTAGGTGAGATCCACATGTACTCTGAATTATCCATTTAAATGATGCACTTAGATATATATGAGTAACAAGATGTTTTTCATTAGCAATGGATCATCACATGAACTTTGATAGTAAAAATGGACATGGAATGTCCATCATAGCATGGCATGAACATGAATAAAACATTTCCGCATGTGAGGAATATACATTATTGCATTCAATGGAGTTCCAAGTGTGAATCCCATGCATGCTTCAAAGAGGGGTTCGATTTTTGAACCTTGTGCATGCTAAACATCTTCAAACAAAGACGTATCTGTTCATAGCATACATTATGTATGCACAAATTCAATCACTTAAGCACGGGTTGATGGGACATGAGAGAGAAGTAAGTTGAGTAAGTTTAAGGTTAAAGATAAGAAAAATGACTTCTTCATATGAAGTCAAAAGCATAAAAGTTTAATGGTATGTTGAGATTATGTGACTCAATAAACATTAACTTTTATGTTTTTTATATGTTGGCTTAATCCAAAATCCAACAAAATTTAACTTAGATAGAGAATCATTAAGCTTTGAGCCTTACTTTTGAACCCTCAAATTCCATAATACCCATGGCATGCCTGATAAAAAAGGCCAAGGACTTAGGCTACAGACTAAGTAATGTTTCTCTTCTAATTAACCATAACTTAATGTTAAGAAGTATTTGGATTGAAAAATATCCAAAAGAGAAACTAGAATCCTATATGAGAACCCAATCTTTCATAATCATGAAAAATGTTATGAAGTTCATAGGCCTTAAGAACTTCAACATCTGATCATTGAGGACAATGATCACATTAAAAGAGGGAAGAGAATTGTCGTAAAATGACATGATAGGACAAAAAAATGGTTGAAACATTTTACCCTTTTGAAGTGTAGTTCTTCCCCAATAAGGTTCTCCCTTTGTTGACAAAAAGTATGATCCACTTGGAACTTTAAAAGAGTTGATTTCGGAATACACCTTTGGAGAAAAGGAAAAATAAAGGGTTGTAAGATACCCTATAAACCACTACTCCAAAAGATATTCTATGAACAAACAACAACTTTACTATATGGTTAAGACTATGACCATTTGAATAAGTCAATGACAGGCTTATTACTATTTCCTTCAAAATAGATGCAAAGCCATGTCAAAAGATAATATCTAGTGTGAAAATACTAGCTCCATTATCAAATGACATAGACAAAGATACTCTTGGTTGCATTTGTTCAAAGAAATAGTTCAATGGAGGCATAATCTTCAAAGTCTTCTTAGTGAGCAATCCCTTATTAAAAGCTAAAGTTGTCTACACTAAGCTTAGAGTGTAAATCAAATGGTATGGGCCGTCCAAGTTTACACTATAACTAAGGTGGATTTGGTGGTATTGGACACCAGATTTAAAGATAATGGAAGATTGAAGTCAAAGGTATTTAATTAATTTCTTAGAAGAACTAAAAGAAAAGAAGATTGAGTTTTGATTAGATTCATAATTTCAGAAATTGAATAAACATTAATTTCTTGAAAGGCTGTAGTTTTTGAGGATGAAAAATCTTTAAAGTGGGGAAGAAAGGTATCATCAATATGATACTTCTAAGCAAAAGATGCATTCCTTAAAAGTTAAGGGGTATATTTGTTATCAAGTACCTAAGTGTGTCTGAGTTAATCTCAAACCAAAGTAAGAACTTGTTGATATATTTAGGTAGTGATGTGTGTGAACACACTAGGACTGTCGGGGCACTTTTTTCCCTCTTTAGGAGGTTTTTTCCCCTGGCTTGTATATACTCCTATAGCCCTAACGTGTCACTTATCTTTGTACATTCTAGTGGTAATACATTCAGTATTGTGTGTTATGCTCCAAGCTTCTTCTTCTTCCTTGTGTTGTTCACGTGCTTCCGTAGACGTCTAACTCAAACAATTGGTATCATAGTAGGTCGCCGCTTCATCTAGGGTGTCATCTACACCTCTCGGGTCGCACTCTTAGAATCGCACAAAATTTGCTGAGCATACTCAAGATGTTTCAGAGATCAAAACAGCTTTGCCTTGTGGTGTCGAAATCGCGATTTGAGCTCGTTTCAGTCTCTGAATGCACTATCACAGTGCCAAAGATATGTACAGGTTAAGGTTCGCTAGTTAAGCGTCTCAAAGTCTACTACAGGTCTAGCAAAACTCGTTTGGGTAGATCTGTTCAACTTTTTCAGATAGAGTCATTTTTCTACATCAAGGTATTTTAGTCAGTGGCCATGGCTAAAAGTAGTGATGTATTTCGTATGTTGGTTGTTGAGGATAAGTTGGATGGTATGAATTACCCATTGTGGGCTTATATGATGTGCCATGTGTTGGTCACAAAAGGACTATGGAATATTGTGCAAGGTGTTGAAAGACGTCTTGTTACACCTTCGAATACAGGTATTGCAAATACAGGTACTCAAGCTAATGAAGATGGCATCAAAGATGGTGATATTCTACAAATTCATGTTCGTGCTGCAGTTTTTGTTGCACCTATTGTAGAGCAAATTCGTTGGGATGGCAGAGATGCTCAGGCACATGCATTGATAGCCTTGTCTATCAAATGTGCCATTATCCCTCACATTTGCTCTTGCAGAATAGCTAAAGATGATTGGGATACACTTACCATATTGTACTAGGCTAGGAATGAGGCTCGTGTTGCTTACCTCCAAAAATAGTTGGAGAGTGAGCACATGAATGAAGGTGATTCTATGGACAATTTTCTGATGAAGAATCAAGGATTTAAAGGAACAATTGATTTCTATTGATGAAGTCCTTCCTAACAGTTCACTTGTGCAGACTGTTTTGAATGGTCTTCCCGACTCATATCAGAGTTTTGCTTCTACTCTTTGTTTGATGATGAAAGACAATCCAAATACCTTAACATTTGAAGAGTTAGTTTATGTTCTATTGCATGAAGATCAGTCCATTTTGAACAGGTCTATTATGCATGTTGCAGATCAAGGTTTCTTGGCTAGTCAAAAGGGCAAAGGAAAATGGAGCTCTTCTACTAATTCTGCACACTCGAAGAAGGAAAACAAAGATGAGAAGAAATCAGAAAAACAGAAATTGTTTTGCAAATATTGTAAAGCAAATGATCATGTCATTAAGAGTTGTCCAAAACTGGCTGCTAAAGAGGCAAAGAAGAAAGAGGCCGGAATGGTTGTTGCAGAGGCCTCTACACCAAAAACAGAGTCTGCCAATCTTGTGCAGGATGAAGAATGGGTGTTTACTACTATTTGCAGTTTTGACCCATCTTCTCATGAGCAGTGACAAAAATGTGTTTCATTAACCATCACTATGCCCCCATATTCCTTGTAGTGTATCTGTATGTTTTTCCCTAGTTGCGGCATTTTTTTGACATGTCTTTCATCATATTCTGCACTTGGTTTCTTCAACATATGATCAATTGCTTTAATCACTCTTATTGTCTCAAATAGGGCTACATTTATGCGTTCCTCAAGTAGCTTTGATGTGAACCTTTTCCCTATACATGGGCACTTTTTACTCTAGTGCTGGCTAGAGGTTTTTTCCCCATGTTACCACATACTTGATACTCTCATATGTGGTGGTACTTTGTACTTAGGGATATTATTCAGCTCTTACTTCAGTTCAGTTCATCCTCAATAGAGAGAGCTATTCTAGCCCTCGTCTTCTCCGTGTGTCTTGCTGCATTTGTGCTCCTTGTGTGTGCTTCTTGTGTGTCTCACACTTCTACACACACCCAACAATGGTATCAGAGTAGGTTCAGCTCCTCAAGTTTTGGTTTTTCGCATCGCGGCGCGTGCACAATTTTAACAGTGCAAATTGAGTTTGGAGCATAGAACTGTGAATTTGAGCAGCCATCAGAGTGACGGTTTGTGAGCTAAAATTTCAGCATTCATTTCAGCTTTCGTCGAAGTGAATATTTTGTCACATTCTTGTTCTTTTGTAAAATGGCAGGCAACAATGACTTGTTTGGCATGCTTCAAGCTGAAGATAAGCTTGATGGGACCAACTATTCGATGCAATTCTTACATGATGAAGCATGTTCTTGTTGCTAAACAACTTTGGAACATAGTGGCAGATGTAGATCAAAGACCCACAGGTTCTTCTACTTCATAGTCTATTATCACAGATGGAGCTTCTTCTTCGAGTATAGTGGTTTCTCCTTCTCCACCTACACAGGAGTAGCTTAGATGGGATGGAAAAGATGCTCAAGCTCATGCTTTGATTGCGCTTTCAGTGAAGCGTCATATAGTTCCACACATTCAGTCATGTTCTACATTGAGACAGGCATGGGACACTCTTGCTTCTTTGTATGCCGTTCGTAATGAAGCACGTGTTGCATACTTGAGGAGGCAACTTGAGGATGTATGTATGGCTGAAAATGAGCCGGTGGATGTGTATGTGATACGCATCAAGGACTTGAAAGAGCAATTGGCAAACATAGATGAAATTATTCCAGATGCATCACTCATTTCTACATTGTTGAGAGGATTATCGGAATCTTTTCATAGCTTTGCTAGTACACTTCGTTTGGTTGCAAAAGTAAATCCTAATATGTATGCATTTGATGAGTTTGTGTCTCTTCTTTTGCAAGAAGAGCAACCTAGAGTGAATAGGAGTGGTTTGATTGAGGGAACACAAGCACTTGCTATCTCACAAAAGGGGAAAAGCAAGTATGGTTTAGCTTTGGGTTCATCAAAACCAAAGCCTCAACCTTCCTCTTCCACTCATTCCTCTAATGATGGTGATTTGCAAAAGAAGAAGATATGCAAATATTGTCGAAAGACTGGTCATACTATTGATGAGTGTAGAAAGCTTGCTAAACACAATGAAAAGAAGAAGGAATCCGGCATGTCTATTGCTGAAAATTCAGCAAATGCAAAGAATGATGAAGCTAACATGGCTCAAGGTTTTTGGGCATGTGTTGTTACATGTCATTATGATGCTTCTTTGCATTCTAAATGTATGGTTGTGAGTGAAGCTGATTCGGATTGGTTCTTTGATAGTGGTGCTTCAAAGCACATAACATCATGCAAAAGATTTTTTGCCTCTTTGAAAGATGCACCCAAAGGAGGACATGTGGTGTGTGCAAACAATGCCTCTTATCCTATCATTGGAGTAGGAGAAATTGAGCTTACAGCTACAACCGGAGGTGTGATTCTCTTGAAAAATGCTTTGTATGTGCCCGGTACCAAGAAGAACTTAATTTCAGTTCTGTTGATTGCCAAAGTTGGACTTCATGTACACTTTGTTGATGATAAGTGTATGCTTCATGATGTTAGCAATGGTGATGTTATCATGATGTCCGGTACATTATGTAATGGTTTATATCGCATGGATACATACAAGAGGGCTTCCTCAAATGCCTTGGTTGCTCATACTTCTTCCATGGCTGAAATGGAGCTTTGGCATGCTTGTTTTGGTCACTTGAACTTCAATAGTTTGCTTTACTTGCAAAAGAAGGACATGGTTATTGGTTTGTCTACACTTGAGTCCATTGAAAAGCATGCATGTGAAGGTTGCATTCTTGGAAAAATGCATCGTGCTTCTTTTCCAAAAGATAGTCATACACACACTATAAGAAAATTGAAGCTTGTTCATAGTGATGTATGTGGTCCCGTCAAGACTCCATCTTTTGGGAAGCATGTATATTTTGTTACCTTCATTGATGATGCTACTCGCCATACATGGGTGTATCCTATGAAGCAAAGAATGAGGTATTCTTTTGCTTCAAAGCATTTTCGTGAAAGAGGTATTTCACACCAATGTACGGTGCCATATAGACCTCAACAAAATGGTGTTGTCGAGTGTAAAAATAGAACTCTAGTTGAAATGGCACGATGTATGGTTAAAGTAAAGCATCTTCTTGATAAGTTTTGGATGGAAGCAGTCATGTGTGCAAACTATGTGTTGAATCACTGCCCTACAAAAGCATTGAGAGTCATCACTCCTTATGAGGCTTGGAATGGTCATAAGCCTATGGTTAGTCATATGTGTGTGTTTGGTTGTTTGGCATATGCTCTTGTGCCATCACAACAAGGTCACAAACTTGATGACAAGGCAAAGAAATGTATATTTGTTGGTTATAGTGCTGAAAGTAAGGGATAACATTTGTATCATCCATTGACGAACACAATTATTGTGAGTCGAGATGTGGTATTTGGTAAAAATTCAGTTTTCCCTTTACTTGAATGCAAAAAACAAACAACAGTTAGCTCACAAGATGTGTTCGATACTCTCATGCCTGTGTTCCAAAATGGTGCGGTTGACTATGGCCATGTAGAAAAACAGCCAACTGAGGTTCAAAGGGCTGACAAATTCCAGCCAAATAGAGCTAAACATGCAGAGAATTTCCAGCCAAACATGGCTGAAATTTTCAGCCAAAAATTATCAAAACTACTGGAAATTTCCAGCCACATATGGCTGAACATTTGCATCAAAATATGGCTGAAAATGAGCATGAAATTCAGCCCATGCATGATGTACATGTTGAAGATGTATTACATAATGAACGCATGTCTATCAAGAGTGCACAATCTATGCCAAAGTGGCTAAGACAAACTTTGGAGGACAGCAAATTGAGTGCACCTTTACTTGGTAGAACAAGATCAAGCTCTCACCATGCATCAAGTAATTTTGTTAATTATTCTCTTATTGCTACAACATCAAACGAAGAGCCACTTTCTTTTGAAGATGCATGTGACGATCCACAATGGATGAGTGCTATGCAATCAAAAATCGATTCCATACATAGGAATGGTACTTGGGAGTTATGTGAATTGCCAAAAGGAAAGAATGCCATTGGTACAAAGTGGATTTACAAGATTAAGAGAAAATCTAATGGTAGCATTGATCGCTACAAAGCTAGATTGGTTGCCAAAGGATATGCGCAACAATATGGCATTGACTATGAGGAAAATTTTGTGCCTACTTCACTAATGACTACCATTCGTACCGTGGTTGCATTGGCTGCACATCGAGGTTGGAAAGTGCATCAGTTGGACATAAAAACAACCTTCTTGAATGGTGATTTGTAAGAAGAGGTTTATGTGAAGCAATCTCCTCAATTTGCTATGAAAGGGAAAGAGCATATGGTTTGTCGCTTGCATAAAGCTTTGTATGGTCTCAAGCAAGCTCCATGTGCATGGTATGACAAAATCCATAAGCACTTGATTGCTCTTGGCTTCACATGTAGTCCGATTGAAAGCACACTCTATGTAAGCAAAAATGGGGCTGATCTTATAGTGCTTTGTTGCAGAGAAAAGAAGCACAAAGGAGGAGCCCCAAAATTTTCAAATTCATAGGCATAAATTTCTTCTTCAAAATCCTAGAAAATTCCCTCGAAGCTATGTAATTGCACTAGAGGAGTCCTCTAGATGCATAAGCCCCAAATCAGTAATATACTTCTTGTAAAATAGTAGGAAGTTAGAGACTAGTCAATAAAGTGCCGGTCTCATGTGTGAAAGAACCAATTTTAGGGTTCATCTATATAAGTCACTTTGTGACTCTTTGTAAAGACTTTTTGGCATTGTGAAGAAGGAGGACTGCAATTTTGAATTTGCTTCTTCCCTGCTAATTTTCATCTTCTCTATGATCTTTTGTGTGTGTGTGAAGCTTGGAATGTGTGTGTAGGACTGTTGTTTATCCCTCCCAATCACTTCTGAACTACTGTAGTGTGTGTATGTGAACCAATACGAGTTGTGGAGTGAGTGTAGGTGTTTCCTGCCATTCACTGTTTTGGTCATAACTTGAATAGCGTTGTCAGATTTGAGTGAAGATACCACCAATAGATGCGTCTCGTCGAGAGCTTCAAAAGGAACCCACTATTGGCCTTATTCGGAGTTTGGAGCTAGGAGAAACCTTCGAATTTGTGATTGCTACTATAAGTGGTATCGCTACAGACACTTCTAGAGATCTAGTGAGTTGGAGAGGTAGTTGAGTCCATCCTCATGCATTGTATCTGAATCACTTCACTTTCCATAATGGAGTGTTAAAATTGATTCCAATTTGGTGAGAAAGTATCTTAGAGATATGCCTTGATGCTATCCGAGCTCTAGGTATTTTGGATACTATTACAAAGGTCAAAACTATTACTATATGAAGAATGTCTACCCCTCATGATTTTATGTTGTAATGCACTTTTTGTAAGACCCCAGAATGAAGAGAATCCAATCATGCATGACCCAATTGATGGGAATCCCAACTTCGACGTTGGATGAAGCTCAAATTGGACTGAGGCAATTGTGGGATCTGAGGCAATGGTGACCAACCTTGACCAGGGAATCCCAAAAGGCTAGCTGTCCCCATGGTGGGGGGGCCCAAGCGGGGCCATCCATCAAACTTGGGGAGGGGGGGTCTATGAGCAACAACCCCAACAGGACAAAAAGGGAACTCGCCATGGAATATTCCCCATCAGACTCAAAAAATCATTTAGATTTGTTAGGTCAGCTAAACCCACCTAACATGCATATGGGGATTATGCAGACAGTGGTCGTCCACGTTCTAGCACCCATACATAGCCTATTGAAATGACAAAGCAAGGTATGCACAAAGGAACAAAATATAAGAAAACATGATGAATGAATTGAAATGGAAATAAATTTAATACAATGCTCTATGAGCATAGACGCGATGAGGAGTGTATGCACTTTGGCCAAGAGCTTGAGTGAATGTCACATTGGAAGTGAAGTGAGGCCCTCCACATATGGAGCAGAGGGAAAATATTCGTGCATGTATGATATATGTGATATCATGAGAATGAAACTAGCTTTGGACATCTCAAGAATACCCATACATGTGATGGTCCCTTTTGTTTTAATGTGGGGAACTAGTGACATATGGCATCAGTTATTCCATTAGGTGGGATGCCTAACAAAAGGGTTTACATCATGGGGTAGGTAGTGATTTGGATCCATTTGCCATCTCATTTGTTGTAGATTTTATATTTTCCTCCTTTCTTGAGAATGCATTGAGCTATGCCTTTGATGTGGTGTTTGAGATCCATTGTTGGGATCCTTGTGTGTCTTTTGCTTTTGTAGAAGCCATTGTATCTTGTATCTGCTTAGTCCTTTTTTATTGATGTAAGCATTTGAACTTCTCCTTGTTCTTTGATTTCAAACCAGAACTTCAAGGATTATGTATACAGCTCATAGGGAAGTTCTTGCCACTCCTTTCGGGTGCAAGTTTCTAATCCCCTTACAAAACAACAGTATACCAGTAACAATGAGAAAATCCTTATGAAAATGATTCATACATATTTCAATTCTTGCATATCTAGATATACACAAGTCATTGCTCTAAACCAACCCACTTCACTTTTGTTTTTGTTGAGTATATATGATATGTACTTCATAAACTTGAAGAGGAAAACTACACTCATTTATCCTTTAAATTGAGGATGTTTATGAGTGGAAGTTCAATAAGATCTCTCTTTTGCTACCTAAGGAGATATTTTTCATTATTGTAAAATATCAGATTCTCATATGACAGTAGATGCCCTTACCAACAGAATATGTGGACAATATTTTGCATATACTTTACATACAAACAATATCCAACGAGACTCTTCATTAAGTAATGACTTCACATGATGCTTAATATAGCGAATAGTCTGCGTTGTGCCTCATTTTAGTTTATGATGATGATTCTCTAGAAGTGTGCATCCTCAACCAATGTCCAGCTATCTGAAGACAACATCTCCATTGGCGTCCATGATCTTCCAAATCTCAAGGAAGAGGCTCAAAGCCTCCACGAGATGAAACTCTAGTCTCTTGAATTTGGGAATTCCTCCGCTGCCAGTAATGATGCATTTTCAGCAACCATGCATTTCCATACCTCCCCTCTAGGAAGCAAATGAGTTGCATAAAAAAAGCATACATATCTAACTCTCTCTCTCTCTCTCTCTCTCTCTCTCTCTCTTTTGTTGTCTTTAATACCCAGTAGTGCAACCTTCCCAAATACCATGTAGGCACAACTTGTCTTCTAGAAAAGCATTGTCACTCGCGGATCTCATATGAAACGTTCACAAATACGATGAAGGCACAACTTGTCTTCTAGAAAAGCATAGTGTAGCTCAAGCGTAAGCACCACCTCCTTTACTTGTCAATCCGCGGAGACGTGAGGACCGGTATGAAGACCACGAGCAAGTGAAAGCACAAGTGCGTGAGTGAAAGCACACAAAGATGCACACACATACACACACACGCGCACAAAGTAAGATCAAAGAGAGGGACAATGGAAAGCTTAGATTGCAAAGAGTTCTCTTACAAAAGTTCTATTCTCTAACAAGCTAACCTCAAAAATGAGCTCTCTAGCTCTTTTTATAGTTTTTTGACTAGTTTTGGCCCTGTCCAGACCTAGTGTCCGGCCTAGTCAAAAATTAGGTTCCAGGGCTTATTTGAGGGCTCAAACGAAGTCTAAAAATTATGAAAATTGGTACGATGGTACTTCTAATACTCCTCAAGCTCGAGGACTCCTCGGCTTGAACAAAATGGAGTTACTAAGAATAGATAATGGTATTTACAATGGTTTCTAGTGATGAAAATCACTATTTTTGTAGGGGATTCTTTTGAAAATTTGACATACACTTCTTGGAGCTCCCTACTTGCTCTCTCTTCTTCTATGTCCACTTCTTTGATGTGCTTCCATGCTTTGTCCTTGACCTTGAGCTTCAACACTCCCCCCCCTCTCGAGTCTGTCGTCCCTGACAGACCCTTGTTGTAGTGATTGTTCCAAGTAGTGCCTTGAGAGGGAGTGTCCCTTCTGTATGAACACAAGTCGTCCGACGTTCTTCATCTATCACTTGTGAGTCTTTGCAGGTTGTAGTCTCTTGGTATGTGCTTCTTTCATGAATTGCAGCATGAATGCGTCGTTGTGAGCTCTCAAAAATCGTGAGTTGCTCAAAAGAGGTTGTCAAGATCGAGTTAGAGCAACTACTAGCTTCGAATTGCTTCCTAGGTATGGATGTTGTTCCCAACCGCTAGCTCTTTCAAAGATGATGTTGAGAGCAGTCATGCCAACTACTCATAACCCATAATGAATGATGGGTAAGTGTGTTCGTGCCTGGGTTGAAAAAAGTATGTGCCTTGTGCACGGCCTTGTAATGTAGCCCTACGCATGCTTACTTGGAAAATGCATTGGAAGAAGTATGGTGCAAAAATTGCAGTTCTTGAGCTAAGTGCTCAAGGGTATGCTGACGAAGAGGTTTCCTAAACTATCATGGTTATGCTGTTTCCAGAGTAAAGAAACTTACCATGGAGAAGGTTGATGGATGCTTTGTCTCTTCGTGTTGTACTCTCGGCCTTTGGGATGGAACCTTGTTGATGAATGTCCATGTTGATTGTCCACTGATGAGATCTTTTGAGTGGTGAATCCCGTTTCCTCTTTTCAAAGCAACATTTGTCACTAACAATGTGCATTTCTGAGCTTGGGCTCATGCACGTTCACTTCCCTATATTGACACTCAGAGGAATATTGGACACGTGCCGGTTTCTAAGAGATTACCATGCTGATTGACATAGACCATTCACCAGTGCTACTGTTCCATACTGGTTCAGGAGATATTGAGAATTGAATTGCTTTATATTCTTTGGCAAGCAACATCGGGTAACTACACCAAGCTGAGTTTCACATATTCTCTTTAGCTTCCCATATACAGGAGTCTTCTCCTCCAGAACTACCTTTTGCAGATATCTCCTTGGCTGCTCTGGTACATACAGTAGTTAAGCATCACTCAAGTTGTGGACCTTCAAGCTCTTCACTCCCACCATAGTAAGAGGAAACCTTAGTTGTGGATGCCCTGCTCATGCTAAGTTCTTGACATTTATGAGATAAGACAGCAATTGAATCATCTGCAAGCCAAGACACACTTCTATCCAAACTGATAAATGCCCAGTAATCGATGGTTCAATCTTCAACTAAGCATGACTCATTCATGTTCCATGAGCGAAACCTGGGAACAAGTTCTTCCTCGTTTTTTTTTTTTTTTTTTTTTTTTTTTGGGGAAAAATTATCACAAAACAAGAACACAAAAGTTAGTATCAGTAGAAAAAATTTGACATATGTCAATGTGCTCTTGTGCTTAGGATTCTCAAGTGTGTCTATGCACGGCCGTGTAATGTGGCCCTATATTAATGCATACTTTGGAAATGCATGACCTGAATGGTGCAAAAGACAGGGTTGTGCAAGGAGCACATGGTTGTTGCTCGTTCGAGGCTTTCGATGTTATTTGTGGAGGTTGATGCCGGCCTTAGTGGAGGTATCCATTGAGTCTCGAACTGCTGTAATCCTCCTTATTGGAGTCCATTTTAGAACATCATTTGGCACTGTAGAGGTCACTTCAGGCGTCTTTCTCTTTGGATGCTTTCTGAACTGTGGTATCCAGTGTGGTTGATGCTTTGGTTCGGTGGAGGCTACTTGCACTTTTGGCTTCCAAACCCATATCCTTTTTGCATGTCTTCCTACTAATGTTGAAGAGCTGATTTGATCTTCCTTTGGTCTCTGTACGTGGTTCTTACCCTTTTCTCTTTTTGGCCTCTTCGTTGAAACCTTTTGCATGTGGGAGAACAAAGGTTGTTGTGGGTGTAGGATCTTCTTAGGTACCCACATCTGTAATTGCCCTTGTTGAGCTGCAGCTAACTTCTTAGGCACCCAAACTTGTTGGATATCTTGTGACGGAGCTTGTCTGAGCTGCTTCCTTCGTCTTCTGGCTTGGTTAGTGTGCATGGATGGGATTTGTGGGGGTAAGGCTGGTGGTTGCTCTCCTTTGCGTACCCAGATCTGCTTCATGCCCGGAACCGCTTTTTTACCGAATGGTGTCTTTCTATTTGATGTAGCAGTTGTCGTGAACGGTGGTGTTTGCTTGTGTGGTGGGCTCACTACTGTGGCTACTTGAGTCTTTGGAGAAGAAGAAAGATCCACCCGCCTTCGAACCTGGTCTTCCACGACTGACTCCTTCTGCATCATAGAGCTTTTGACACATACAACATCTTCTTTCATATGATTAGTCTTGGAAGAACTAAGAGAGTGTGTGGTGCCATGATCTAGGAGCATGCAGTTCTCTAATTCCAATGTAATGCATTGTTCATGTACCCAAACTTGAAGAATTTGACTTCTTAGGTTTAAGTTAACTGCATGGTCATAGATCCAATCTTGACCCAAGACAAGTGGTTCTGTAAGGTTCTCATCTTGACATACTAGCGCTTTGACTTTCATTGGAACATCTTGAAGGTAGATGGGAAGTTCCACCTCGCCCAAACAAGGGGTTTCCACACCTCCCAATCCTATGAGATAAGCTTCTATGGGATTGATGTTCAACCCCAAGTCTTGGCAGTAGGAAAGTTTAACTGCACTACTTGCTGCACCTGAGTCAATCAATGCTTTCACCGTCCTTGCACCCTTCCCTTGTCCTATCTCTATGGTCACAAAGGGTCTTCGGTCAATGACCTGAGAAGTCGCAATGCCTGACTTTTGACACATATCCATGTGATATTTTGGGGCTTTTGAGTTGACATCTAGGCCTAATCGCCTTAACTTATTTTGCCTAATACGCTCTCTGGCCTCTTCCTGTGCTTCTTCTCTCACTCTTAACTCTTCTTCTTTTCGCTTCTTCGCAGTGTTGAGTCTCATTAGCATATCCTCAGTAAGAGGTTCTTGATATAGCTTGACTCTACAGCCACTAATATAGTTTGGCAAGATATCTCCTTCTAGAGTGGCCAACTGAACTGCACCACTAGTGGAAATTCTATTAATGATCATGGGTCCATAACCTCTTTTTTCCAACTTACGGGCATGTTGTTTTAGTGTGTATACCAACACTAGATCTCCCTCTTTCAATCCCTTATCCTTGATGTGTGCATCAAAGTATGCCTTTTGCCTCTTCTTTGCAGCGTAGATGCCTGCTGCCGCTCGTAGCCTCGTTTCACCCAAGCGTTCGAGATCAAAGATCCTAGAGGACAATTCATGCCCATTCCACTCATACTCTTGTGCTACTTTTAAGGCAGGGATTAAGAAATCTAATGGTAGCACAGCGTTCTGTCCGAAGACCATCTGAAATGGGGTGGCGTTGAGTACCGTTTTGTAGGCAACTCGATAAGCCCAAACAGCATGATGAAGTTGTTTGTCCCAATCAGAGCGTTTATTATTTACCAATTTTGTCAATACGTTACAGAGGATCTTATTGGTACTCTCGGCTTGTCCGTTGGCTTGTGGATGATAGGGGGCGGATTTCTTATGTATCACCAAGAATTCTTGGAGAAGATTTTCAATGACTTCATTCAAGAAGTGTGTGCCTCTATCGCTCACCAACTCTATTGGTAGTCCATATCTCGTGAACACATTCTCGAATAAGAACTTAGCCGTAGTCTGAGCATCATTCTTTGTTGTGGCTTTGACTTCTACCCACTTTGTAAGGTAATCTGTGGCTACAATGATGTACTCTGCATGGGAGTTTCTAGCTGGGGGGTTAATAGGACCTATGAAGTCTATGCCCCACTTCGAAAATGCACGTCCTCCCATCATTGGCCTCAAGGGCATCTCGTCTTTTCTCACTGGATATTGTGCACGTTGGCAAGTGTCACATTTCTTCACATAGGTATGTGCATCCATATGAAGAGTGGGCCACCAAAGTCCTGAGAATAGAATGGTTTTAATCACTCGGTCAGGGCCAAAATGTCCACCTGCAACACCACTGTGTGCAGTCTCTAAGACCCTTAAATAGTCTGATTCATGAACGCACAGTCTTAAGTAACCATCTTTACCTCTTCGGTATAGGTTTTCTCCTACTAAGGCATAGCCTTGAGCCTCTTGCTCCATATTTCGTCTTCTTGCTAGACTGGCCTCTTTGGGTAATCTTCCCGATCTCATAAACTCTACCAATGGAGTACTCCAATCTGGAATTAATGATACTTGATAAAGGGTCGCATGCTCCACTGGTGGTTTCTCTCTACACATTGGACAATTCTTGAGCCACTCATGTATTTCTTTGTCCATGCTAGGCCAATACACTCCTAAACGTTTCAAATTCTGCAATGTTCGTTGTTTAGAATAGTGATTTCCTAGCAATCCCTCATGAGCTTGCTGCAACCAACTACTATGTTCATCATCCTCGACACAACAAGCTAATACACCCTCAGTATCTTGTTTGTACATGCTTCCTGCCAATATGTGATATTTTTGTGATTTTACAATTTCTTCTTGTGATGTTTTCACATTCTTATTTGCAGGGCCGAAGGTTAGGACTGGTACCAACTTATTTGCCCATTTAGGAACAACTTCCAAATTGAACAGATAAGCATCAGGTAGTTCATCAGACACTCCTTGTGGTGACTCTCCTGAAGTAATGCGAGAAAGGTGATCTGCCCGAAGGTGGGTTCTACCTTTCCTGACAACAACTTCAAAGTCATACTCCATTAGTAAGAGGAACCATCTTACTAAGCGTCCAGTGTTGCAAGGTTTATTGACCAAATATAACAAAGCTTGATGATCAGTGAAGAACTTGAACTTGTTGGCCAATAAATAGTGTCTAAACTTCTTTACAGCATATACCATGCCTAACCCTTCTCGCTCGGTTGTGGTATAATTTCTTTCGGCTGGGTTTAGTTGTCTACTAGCATATGCTATGGGCAAATCTAAATTCCCTTCACCTGTGGGTTGTGCCAGCACACATCCTATGGCATGATTGGATGCATCCACATGGACATGGAATGGTTTATTCCAATCAGGAGTGGTCAGTATTGGTGCTGTGCACAAACGTTTCTTCAGTTCATTGAAAGAATTCTCGCATTCGTCGTTCCACTCAAAATTAGACAACAAGGCATAAAGGGGTCTAGCTATGATCGCGTACATGTGGATAAACCTACGGTAATATCCACAATGGCCCATAAAGGCTTGTACCTCTTTAACATTCCTTGGCCTTGGCAGCTCCGCTATGGCTCGTACCTTATCTTCATCCGTTGAGATTCCATTCTTAGAAACAATATGACCGAGGATTTTACCTTGACGCACCATGAACACACACTTTTCTGGGTTCAGACACACTCGATATTCTCTACACTTGTTGAAGATTTGTCTGAGTTCAGGGATGTGAACCCGTCTTTCTTGGGAATGAGCACATAAATCATCCACATACACTTCTAAGCTCTTTCGCAAGAACTCTTTGAAGACATGACACATGAGCCTTTGGAATGTTGCAGGTGCATTGGTGAGCCCAAATGGCATCACCCGAAATGCAAAGATTCCCCACTCTGTAGCAAAAGCTGTTTTGTGTTGATCTTCTGGGGCAATGGCTACTTGATTGTAACCTGAAAATCCATCAAGGAAGCTATAAACTTCCTTGCCTGCAACACGCTCCAAAAGGTGTTCTGTGATTGGAAGTGGATAACTATCTCTAATCGTAGCGGCATTAACTTTTTTAAGGTTAATACACACTCGCAACTTCCCGTTCTTCTTGGGTACCACAACAATGGGGGACACCCATTCGGTATGCTCAATCTCATAGATGAATCCAGCCTCAATCAACCTATCAATTTCTTCTTTGATTTTGGCTGCATAGGTATCATTATATGTGTAGGGCTTCTGTTTGGTGGGCTTAGCATCAGCAGTCATGGGGATAGTATGAGAACAAATTCTTGGATCTACCCCTTTCAAGTCTCTATAGTGCCATGCAAACACATCCCTATATTCCCTTAATAGAGCTATGAGCTCCATTTCTTCTCTTGCACTTAGATCATCTCCTATATATGTGCATCTCTCTTCGTTCTCTTCAATGGTCACTACAATCTTCTTGGTCTTTTCTTTATTATCATATGATTCTCCTATGATGGCCTCTCTCTTAGGCATTCGTACCAGAATTTTGCGGTCGTCAACTTCATATTTCTTGAAGTTTTCTGGTACTTCAAACAATGATTCCTCCTTTTCTTGTTTCACTGCTTTTCTTTTCTTTTTCTTTTGACTACTCTCACTTCCATCCTTTGAGCTTACTGTTTTAATACTTGTGAGAGGTTCTTCTTCTTTCTGGGTGAACACTCCTATATCTTCTAGATAGTGCTGCTCTGAGTTAAAGCAACTATCCATCACAATAGACTCCAAATCATCGTCATTCTCTTCTTCTTCTATGACATCACTAGGGTCACATTCTTCTAGCAGGGGTTGACACATGAACACTGAGATATCATAACCCTCCTCATCACAATGAGGTGTCCATTGTTCCTCATTGACAGCAATGTCCATGGTGGCTAAGATTTCTGGCCAGCCATGAGGCTCAAACTCCTCATCTGGAAAGATCATCGGTGTGTAGGCTGGGTCCCTAACTGGTCTATCTCCTAGCGAAGTTCCTTCTTCTCTTGCCTTTAAACGTTTTTCCTCTTCCTTTGCGACCTTGCACATCCACAAATGAGTATCTTCATGCAGCCATGATGGATCAGGTGAACTTTCAGAATGCACAGAGATGGAATCTTCTTTCGCTTTGTGGATAGAATTCCACTGTAGGGGTGGTACATCTCTGAAGGTGTAATCCTTCAAATTGACCTTAGTGGTGACCCCTAAGTGCTGTAAGTACAAGGAGTTAGTTCCCCAATCCTGTACTATTTGCAATTGTCGTAGGAAGGGTCTTCCTAGGATCATCTCAAAGACATTATTTTTCTCAAAGTCACATATAGCAAATGTGTGCTCAAATTCTACACCACAAGTGGTTAGAGTGATCCCTTCTAGCAATCCTAGAGGTCTTTCAAAATGACCATCAGCCATTTGAAGCTTCATTCTAGTTGGTCTTAATGTGGGCTTGCCCCATTGCTTCCACAAGGAGGTGGTCGCAATAGCAACACCAGCACCTGAATCTATGATTGCTTTGGTTGTGTAACCTTGGTGGGTGATGGGAAGATAAGTATTACCTTCTTCACCCTCACACATGTCCCCTATTTTGTCTAGAGGTATCTCTGGTACCCTTTGCTTGGAGCCTGCTTTTGGCATGTTGGAATCAAGTTCTGGAACCTGATCCTTCACATGATTCCAGAGCTCAGGTTTTGCTTTGAGCAGCTCTTCTACAGTGAGATGACACTGAACCTTAGTGTTCTTCACGACATCAGTGTTCCTTGGAACCACTGAGTCTTCATTTCTTACCAGTATTGTGGGAGCTCTAATCTGGAGTGATTCAGATTCCCATGGGCCTGGAAATTGAGGCAGTTCTTCTAAGGTATTAGATTCAAAATCTAACCTTTCGTCCTCTTGTTGTTCTGCTTCATCTTCGTAAATAGATGGGATGTCTTGGGGAAATTGATCATGAAGATCATCAATCTCAGGAATAGGAGGGGAATTACCCTTCTCCTTGGCCCATTTCTCCTCTTGTATTTCCCGCAAGAACTCTTGAGAGTACTGTTGAATAGAAGGAGGTATTCCAGCATCCGTGGAATTAGGAACATAAGCTCCCCTTGGTGGTGAGCTTCCTCTTTCAATAACTGGTTGAGCCTGTGGAGGTAGAGAAACTTGTGGTTTGTTTACCAACTGCTCTAATCGTTCTAGTAAGCCCTGGAAATGCAAATCCGATTTGATAGAGTTTGTCTGATTGAACTTTTGACTAGTCTCAAGTATGGCTTGAGCTTGTTCTACCATTTTCATGCACATTTTCATCCGTTCAATCTCTAAATCTGCTCTAGGGTAACTCTTGTCTAGGTTTGCCGCTGTAGGCCCTTCTTGAAGTCGAGCCTGGTAGGCCTTGAACATCATGTCCAAGCCTTCTGGGGTTGGATCTGCAAGAACAGACCCTGGTTGCGGTCTATTTACAGTGGGTGGTGGGGTGGGATGAGGTGGAGTGGATGGAGTTTCGGCATGCGAGGGGCTTTGAGATGCAATGTCTTCTATTTTTGTTTTCGCTTCTTTTAAGCTTTCTTCTAGTTCTGATAACTTTTTATTCCACTTGCGATTGGCCTTCTCTCTGGTATCCTTCCATGTTCTTGTTTTCCTCTTACTAGGCTCTCCCGATTCACTCGACTCTGATTGTTCTATTGGTTTATCCTGTTTTAAGGCTTGTGCTCTAGTGACTGCTTGTATAGGAGCCACATTGCTACTACTTGAACTTGGATCTGCCACTAAGCCTACCACATTAATGGGTGTAATCTTGGGTGCACTAGAGGGGTTTCTTGGACAATCTCTGGGGAGATGGTCTTTGCCACAATCAGGACAAAAAGCCTGTATTGTGATAGCCTGTCCTTGACTCGGAGATGGTGGGTGGGGACAGTCACGAATGAAATGGTCACCATGACATCTGAAACAAGATCCTCTAGGGGCTTGTGGTCTCATTTGTCTCAACTGGGGCCTAGGGTTAGGATTTGTGTACATGACATTGGAGTATTCTGGCTCCCAATTTTGCTCCATAGGCGGTGCCTCATATTGATACGAGTAAATCTCACTATGTTCAGGTGACTCTGTGTAATAAGCATGTGGACTACCTTCATGGGAGTAGTCTGAACTATGAGCATGAGAGTCATTATCTGGTATCAATGGGGTTAGTGGCACCAAAGCTCTATTTGGATTTTCCTCTCCCACAGCATACTTGACTGGAATCACGTTGGCTGGAGCTGGTGGTTGGTTTACCAAGACAGGTTGTGGCCTATATGGTACCTGATATTGCTGTTGTGGTCTGTAATATGGCTGTTGGTATTGATTCTGATACCTACCTTGTGGGTAAGGTTGCTGATAATTTTGTCTAACAGCCTGCCTATTGTAGGGACAATCTTGAGCCGTGTGGTTTGTGTATTTTCTCTCAATAGTGCAATATGGAGCATTCCTTTCTCTAATGTTTTGGTTTTGCATTGGGCATACGTTAGCCATGTGGTCACCTCCGCAAGTATAGCACCGATTCAATGAAGTGACTCTCTGTGTTTGTTTATTTTGGACTCCCAGCTTCTTTGCAACTTGCTCAGCTATCTCTTCTATTTCTGTGGAGGTCTTTGAAGTATGACTAGTAGAACTATCCGAATCTTTGTAGAGTTTGGACAATCCTAACTCCTCACCCAAGTTATCTTCTATGTCTATGCACGTCCGCACACACTCTTCTATGGATCTAGGATCTTTCAAGTATACATAGGATCTTAACTTTGTGCTCAATAAGCCATCTAAAAACAAAGCCACTTGTTTGGCTGGTGTGGGTAGCTCTGGAGCAGGGCATCTTTCTAGGTACTGTCTGAACCTTCTACCTGCTAGTCGCACTGTTTCTTGGGGTGTCTGCTTGAAACTATGGATCAGGGACGATGTGTTATGCCTGATACCACTCTTGGAAAATTCTACAATGAATTCGTCTAGCAGTTGACCTATATCGCGATAGCTGCTTCTACTCAATGGTTGAAACCAAGCTAAGGCAGGGCCTTTAAGGGTCAAACCAAATGCCTCGTACTGGGTGAACCAGTCCTCGATTTGTTCGGCTCTCAGCACTTGTTTGTACTCGGCCACATGATCATAAGGATCCCCTGTCCCATCGAAATAGTTCTTCATTGCCTTGATCACGTGACTGGGTTTAATGGTTCTTGGGTACTCCCGGGGTCTAAGCAATGGAAAATCCTGTTCATCTCTTTGTTGCCTATGTGCTTGATGTCTCTCTCTTTCAGGTCTTTCATTTTCAAATCCTAACCTATTCCTGCCCACGGTGTGTGCAAAACTTACCTCAGGTCTCTCTCTAGTTCTTTCTCTCTGGGCTTCATGAGCCTGGGATGATCCTACCCCTTGGAGGCCATGGGAAACATTGGATCTTGGTGGGGGGAAAATCATGTCATTCTTCCATGTATATGCATGTCTATCATGTTCCGTTACCAAGAAAATTTTCTCTGATGTGTTATCCAGGTAGACAACTTTGCCTGGTATCTCAGGATCTTTGAATTCATAGATGATAACTATGCCCAATTGGCTAGGTTGATCTGGCTTGAACCTCCAAAAGGCTTCCTCTGTTTCTCTATTCAAAAATAGTTCTATGCTTTTGTTGTCTTGAGGGATCCAGTCCGGAGTGATCACTCGGGTCAAAACTGACTTACCTCTAGGAGTCTGGGGTCCTTGTCCTACGTTTCCTTGTTCTAGGTCTCCTATCTCATTCTCATGAATGATATTTCCAAACTCATCGGTCCTATCTGGTTGGTTGGTAACCACATACATGGTTCCTTCCTTATCAATGTATGAACCCTCTTCGAACTTGACCACCGGGTGTTCAAGTCCAAAGGATTGATCTGGATTTTTGAGTTGGACCACTGATCGCCTCAGACCATCCTCATAGATGCGAGCACCTAATTGGTTGGTCCGAATATATTCCAACTGTGTCTTATAGGGACCTTCCGGTGTTTGTAGATGGGCAGTCCCTGAGCCACCTGCAGGTTTTCCCATACTAAAAGACATTTCTGAATCACTTGTGTCCGATCTGAGTAACAGATGACCACTTAGTTGTTGTGCCCAAGACTTGGATGTATGGTTGACACTAGCCTCAGAAGATCTAATGCTTTGTTTATCCTTGCCTAAGTGTCTACCAGATCTCAGGTTCATAAGCTTTAGTCAGGAGTCCAAAATTTCCCCTTGGTATGGTTCAAAATTCTTTGGAGTCCCCTTGGTTCCCTAGTCCCACCTGAGGGTCAACTTCAAATTATCCTATCTCAAAATCAACGCATTATTCTTGAAAAAAACAGTTGAGATCGTGTAGGATTTGAAACGAGCTTTCCAACAAGCTATAGAGCTCAAAAAATGGACTTTGGATGAGAAAGTTATGTCAAATCAGGCTCCTGGGGGTCAAAACAGGCAAACAGGACCTTTGGAGAAAATCGCGATTTTGTGAACTTTCTGAAAATCGCGATGCTGTGAAGTAAAAAAAATCGCGATGTTGAGCACAGAATCGTGTTTTTGGAAATCGCGATTTTGAGCAGAAAATCGTGATTTGAAAATCGCGATGTTGATCACAAAATCGTGTTTTTGAAAATCGCGATGTTGATCACAAAATCGTGTTTTTGAAAATCGCGATGTTGATCACAAAATCGTGTTTCTGAAAATCGCGATTTTGATCACAAAATCGTGTTTCTGAAAATCGCGATTTTGATCACAAAATCGTGTTTTTGAAAATCGCGATGTTGATCACAAAATCGTGTTTCTGAAAATCGCGATTTTGATCACAAAATCGTGTTTTTGACTGAAAATCGTGTTTTCTCAGAATCGTGTTTTTGACATGAAAATCGCGATTTTGAGCAAAAATTCGTGTTTTCTCAAAATCGTGTTTTTGACTTGAAAATCGCGATTTTGTCCCACAGAATCGTGTTTTTCTCAAAATCGTATTTTTGGCTGAAAATCGTGATTTGTGAGAATCGCGATTTTGAGCAGAAAGTCGTGTTTTTTCACAAAATCGTGTTTTTTTGCTGAAAATCGTGATTGGTGAGAATCGCGATTTTGAGCAGAGAATCGTGTTTTTTGAAAATCGTATTTTTCACCTGAAAATCGCGATTTTGAGCAAAAAATCGTGTTTTCACAGAATCGCCTTTTTCACAAAATCGTGTTTTTGCTGAAAATCGTGATTGGTGAGAATCGCGATTTTGAGCAGAGAATCGTGTTTTTTTTTTTTTTTTTTTTTTTTTTTTTAAAAAAAACACAGAATCGCAATTCTTTTCAACCAACTTTTAGGCGGGAAACTGAAAATCGTGATTTTTCAAAAAATTTTGAATTTTCACAGAATCGCGATTTTCATCACAGAATCGCGTTTTTTGGCGGGAAATTCAAATTTCTGAGCGCCGGCTATGGCGAGCTCCGTATGAGCAGAAAATCATGAAAAAAATACAGCGCTTGCTCTCCCTTGCACCTCCTAACTCCTTCACACACAATAATGCATGAAAAATGGAATGAAAATGGTGAAAATGCACTAAAAAACAAGAAATTTCTATGAAGAAGAAGATGGAAGAAGGTGGAGATGATGATGATGATGAAGATGAAGAGGAAAAAACAGAAAATGAACTGAAATGATAGTTTTTTTACCTTCCAACGTCGCAAATCTACGATCTTACCATCACAACGCTCGTCCTCGAAGCTCTCTCCCCGGCAACGGCGCCAAAATTTGGTGTAGCTCAAGCGTAAGCACCACCTCCTTTACTTGTCAATCCGCGGAGACGTGAGGACCGGTATGAAGACCACGAGCAAGTGAAAGCACAAGTGCGTGAGTGAAAGCACACAAACATGCACACACATACACACACACGCGCACAAAGTAAGATCAAAGAGAGGGACAATGGAAAGCTTAGATTGCAAAGAGTTCTCTTACAAAAGTTCTATTCTCTAACAAGCTAACCTCAAAAATGAGCTCTCTAGCTCTTTTTATAGTTTTTTGACTAGTTTTGGCCCTGTCCAGACCTAGTGTCCGGCCTAGTCAAAAATTAGGTTCCAGGGCTTATTTGAGGGCTCAAACGAAGTCTAAAAATTATGAAAATTGGTACGATGGTACTTCTAATACTCCTCAAGCTCGAGGACTCCTCGGCTTGAACAAAATGGAGTTACTAAGAATAGATAATGGTATTTACAATGGTTTCTAGTGATGAAAATCACTATTTTTGTAGGGGATTCTTTTGAAAATTTGACATACACTTCTTGGAGCTCCCTACTTGCTCTCTCTTCTTCTATGTCCACTTCTTTGATGTGCTTCCATGCTTTGTCCTTGACCTTGAGCTTCAACACTCCCCCCCCTCTCGAGTCTGTCGTCCCTGACAGACCCTTGTTGTAGTGATTGTTCCAAGTAGTGCCTTGAGAGGGAGTGTCCCTTCTGTATGAACACAAGTCGTCCGACGTTCTTCATCTATCACTTGTGAGTCTTTGCAGGTTGTAGTCTCTTGGTATGTGCTTCTTTCATGAATTGCAGCATGAATGCGTCGTTGTGAGCTCTCAAAAATCGTGAGTTGCTCAAAAGAGGTTGTCAAGATCGAGTTAGAGCAACTACTAGCTTCGAATTGCTTCCTAGGTATGGATGTTGTTCCCAACCGCTAGCTCTTTCAAAGATGATGTTGAGAGCAGTCATGCCAACTACTCATAACCCATAATGAATGATGGGTAAGTGTGTTCGTGCCTGGGTTGAAAAAAGTATGTGCCTTGTGCACGGCCTTGTAATGTAGCCCTACGCATGCTTACTTGGAAAATGCATTGGAAGAAGTATGGTGCAAAAATTGCAGTTCTTGAGCTAAGTGCTCAAGGGTATGCTGACGAAGAGGTTTCCTAAACTATCATGGTTATGCTGTTTCCAGAGTAAAGAAACTTACCATGGAGAAGGTTGATGGATGCTTTGTCTCTTCGTGTTGTACTCTCGGCCTTTGGGATGGAACCTTGTTGATGAATGTCCATGTTGATTGTCCACTGATGAGATCTTTTGAGTGGTGAATCCCGTTTCCTCTTTTCAAAGCAACATTTGTCACTAACAATGTGCATTTCTGAGCTTGGGCTCATGCACGTTCACTTCCCTATATTGACACTCAGAGGAATATTGGACACGTGCCGGTTTCTAAGAGATTACCATGCTGATTGACATAGACCATTCACCAGTGCTACTGTTCCATACTGGTTCAGGAGATATTGAGAATTGAATTGCTTTATATTCTTTGGCAAGCAACATCGGGTAACTACACCAAGCTGAGTTTCACATATTCTCTTTAGCTTCCCATATACAGGAGTCTTCTCCTCCAGAACTACCTTTTGCAGATATCTCCTTGGCTGCTCTGGTACATACAGTAGTTAAGCATCACTCAAGTTGTGGACCTTCAAGCTCTTCACTCCCACCATAGTAAGAGGAAACCTTAGTTGTGGATGCCCTGCTCATGCTAAGTTCTTGACATTTATGAGATAAGACAGCAATTGAATCATCTGCAAGCCAAGACACACTTCTATCCAAACTGATAAATGCCCAGTAATCGATGGTTCAATCTTCAACTAAGCATGACTCATTCATGTTCCATGAGCGAAACCTGGGAACAAGTTCTTCCTCGTTTTTTTTTTTTTTTTTTTTTTTTTTGGGGAAAAATTATCACAAAACAAGAACACAAAAGTTAGTATCAGTAGAAAAAATTTGACATATGTCAATGTGCTCTTGTGCTTAGGATTCTCAAGTGTGTCTATGCACGGCCGTGTAATGTGGCCCTATATTAATGCATACTTTGGAAATGCATGACCTGAATGGTGCAAAAGACAGGGTTGTGCAAGGAGCACATGGTTGTTGCTCGTTCGAGGCTTTCGATGTTATTTGTGGAGGTTGATGCCGGCCTTAGTGGAGGTATCCATTGAGTCTCGAACTGCTGTAATCCTCCTTATTGGAGTCCATTTTAGAACATCATTTGGCACTGTAGAGGTCACTTCAGGCGTCTTTCTCTTTGGATGCTTTCTGAACTGTGGTATCCAGTGTGGTTGATGCTTTGGTTCGGTGGAGGCTACTTGCACTTTTGGCTTCCAAACCCATATCCTTTTTGCATGTCTTCCTACTAATGTTGAAGAGCTGATTTGATCTTCCTTTGGTCTCTGTACGTGGTTCTTACCCTTTTCTCTTTTTGGCCTCTTCGTTGAAACCTTTTGCATGTGGGAGAACAAAGGTTGTTGTGGGTGTAGGATCTTCTTAGGTACCCACATCTGTAATTGCCCTTGTTGAGCTGCAGCTAACTTCTTAGGCACCCAAACTTGTTGGATATCTTGTGACGGAGCTTGTCTGAGCTGCTTCCTTCGTCTTCTGGCTTGGTTAGTGTGCATGGATGGGATTTGTGGGGGTAAGGCTGGTGGTTGCTCTCCTTTGCGTACCCAGATCTGCTTCATGCCCGGAACCGCTTTTTTACCGAATGGTGTCTTTCTATTTGATGTAGCAGTTGTCGTGAACGGTGGTGTTTGCTTGTGTGGTGGGCTCACTACTGTGGCTACTTGAGTCTTTGGAGAAGAAGAAAGATCCACCCGCCTTCGAACCTGGTCTTCCACGACTGACTCCTTCTGCATCATAGAGCTTTTGACACATACAACATCTTCTTTCATATGATTAGTCTTGGAAGAACTAAGAGAGTGTGTGGTGCCATGATCTAGGAGCATGCAGTTCTCTAATTCCAATGTAATGCATTGTTCATGTACCCAAACTTGAAGAATTTGACTTCTTAGGTTTAAGTTAACTGCATGGTCATAGATCCAATCTTGACCCAAGACAAGTGGTTCTGTAAGGTTCTCATCTTGACATACTAGCGCTTTGACTTTCATTGGAACATCTTGAAGGTAGATGGGAAGTTCCACCTCGCCCAAACAAGGGGTTTCCACACCTCCCAATCCTATGAGATAAGCTTCTATGGGATTGATGTTCAACCCCAAGTCTTGGCAGTAGGAAAGTTTAACTGCACTACTTGCTGCACCTGAGTCAATCAATGCTTTCACCGTCCTTGCACCCTTCCCTTGTCCTATCTCTATGGTCACAAAGGGTCTTCGGTCAATGACCTGAGAAGTCGCAATGCCTGACTTTTGACACATATCCATGTGATATTTTGGGGCTTTTGAGTTGACATCTAGGCCTAATCGCCTTAACTTATTTTGCCTAATACGCTCTCTGGCCTCTTCCTGTGCTTCTTCTCTCACTCTTAACTCTTCTTCTTTTCGCTTCTTCGCAGTGTTGAGTCTCATTAGCATATCCTCAGTAAGAGGTTCTTGATATAGCTTGACTCTACAGCCACTAATATAGTTTGGCAAGATATCTCCTTCTAGAGTGGCCAACTGAACTGCACCACTAGTGGAAATTCTATTAATGATCATGGGTCCATAACCTCTTTTTTCCAACTTACGGGCATGTTGTTTTAGTGTGTATACCAACACTAGATCTCCCTCTTTCAATCCCTTATCCTTGATGTGTGCATCAAAGTATGCCTTTTGCCTCTTCTTTGCAGCGTAGATGCCTGCTGCCGCTCGTAGCCTCGTTTCACCCAAGCGTTCGAGATCAAAGATCCTAGAGGACAATTCATGCCCATTCCACTCATACTCTTGTGCTACTTTTAAGGCAGGGATTAAGAAATCTAATGGTAGCACAGCGTTCTGTCCGAAGACCATCTGAAATGGGGTGGCGTTGAGTACCGTTTTGTAGGCAACTCGATAAGCCCAAACAGCATGATGAAGTTGTTTGTCCCAATCAGAGCGTTTATTATTTACCAATTTTGTCAATACGTTACAGAGGATCTTATTGGTACTCTCGGCTTGTCCGTTGGCTTGTGGATGATAGGGGGCGGATTTCTTATGTATCACCAAGAATTCTTGGAGAAGATTTTCAATGACTTCATTCAAGAAGTGTGTGCCTCTATCGCTCACCAACTCTATTGGTAGTCCATATCTCGTGAACACATTCTCGAATAAGAACTTAGCCGTAGTCTGAGCATCATTCTTTGTTGTGGCTTTGACTTCTACCCACTTTGTAAGGTAATCTGTGGCTACAATGATGTACTCTGCATGGGAGTTTCTAGCTGGGGGGTTAATAGGACCTATGAAGTCTATGCCCCACTTCGAAAATGCACGTCCTCCCATCATTGGCCTCAAGGGCATCTCGTCTTTTCTCACTGGATATTGTGCACGTTGGCAAGTGTCACATTTCTTCACATAGGTATGTGCATCCATATGAAGAGTGGGCCACCAAAGTCCTGAGAATAGAATGGTTTTAATCACTCGGTCAGGGCCAAAATGTCCACCTGCAACACCACTGTGTGCAGTCTCTAAGACCCTTAAATAGTCTGATTCATGAACGCACAGTCTTAAGTAACCATCTTTACCTCTTCGGTATAGGTTTTCTCCTACTAAGGCATAGCCTTGAGCCTCTTGCTCCATATTTCGTCTTCTTGCTAGACTGGCCTCTTTGGGTAATCTTCCCGATCTCATAAACTCTACCAATGGAGTACTCCAATCTGGAATTAATGATACTTGATAAAGGGTCGCATGCTCCACTGGTGGTTTCTCTCTACACATTGGACAATTCTTGAGCCACTCATGTATTTCTTTGTCCATGCTAGGCCAATACACTCCTAAACGTTTCAAATTCTGCAATGTTCGTTGTTTAGAATAGTGATTTCCTAGCAATCCCTCATGAGCTTGCTGCAACCAACTACTATGTTCATCATCCTCGACACAACAAGCTAATACACCCTCAGTATCTTGTTTGTACATGCTTCCTGCCAATATGTGATATTTTTGTGATTTTACAATTTCTTCTTGTGATGTTTTCACATTCTTATTTGCAGGGCCGAAGGTTAGGACTGGTACCAACTTATTTGCCCATTTAGGAACAACTTCCAAATTGAACAGATAAGCATCAGGTAGTTCATCAGACACTCCTTGTGGTGACTCTCCTGAAGTAATGCGAGAAAGGTGATCTGCCCGAAGGTGGGTTCTACCTTTCCTGACAACAACTTCAAAGTCATACTCCATTAGTAAGAGGAACCATCTTACTAAGCGTCCAGTGTTGCAAGGTTTATTGACCAAATATAACAAAGCTTGATGATCAGTGAAGAACTTGAACTTGTTGGCCAATAAATAGTGTCTAAACTTCTTTACAGCATATACCATGCCTAACCCTTCTCGCTCGGTTGTGGTATAATTTCTTTCGGTTGGGTTTAGTTGTCTACTAGCATATGCTATGGGCAAATCTAAATTCCCTTCACCTGTGGGTTGTGCCAGCACACATCCTATGGCATGATTGGATGCATCCACATGGACATGGAATGGTTTATTCCAATCAGGAGTGGTCAGTATTGGTGCTGTGCACAAACGTTTCTTCAGTTCATTGAAAGAATTCTCGCATTCGTCGTTCCACTCAAAATTAGACAACAAGGCATAAAGGGGTCTAGCTATGATCGCGTACATGTGGATAAACCTACGGTAATATCCACAATGGCCCATAAAGGCTTGTACCTCTTTAACATTCCTTGGCCTTGGCAGCTCCGCTATGGCTCGTACCTTATCTTCATCCGTTGAGATTCCATTCTTAGAAACAATATGACCGAGGATTTTACCTTGACGCACCATGAACACACACTTTTCTGGGTTCAGACACACTCGATATTCTCTACACTTGTTGAAGATTTGTCTGAGTTCAGGGATGTGAACCCGTCTTTCTTGGGAATGAGCACATAAATCATCCACATACACTTCTAAGCTCTTTCGCAAGAACTCTTTGAAGACATGACACATGAGCCTTTGGAATGTTGCAGGTGCATTGGTGAGCCCAAATGGCATCACCCGAAATGCAAAGATTCCCCACTCTGTAGCAAAAGCTGTTTTGTGTTGATCTTCTGGGGCAATGGCTACTTGATTGTAACCTGAAAATCCATCAAGGAAGCTATAAACTTCCTTGCCTGCAACACGCTCCAAAAGGTGTTCTGTGATTGGAAGTGGATAACTATCTCTAATCGTAGCGGCATTAACTTTTTTAAGGTTAATACACACTCGCAACTTCCCGTTCTTCTTGGGTACCACAACAATGGGGGACACCCATTCGGTATGCTCAATCTCATAGATGAATCCAGCCTCAATCAACCTATCAATTTCTTCTTTGATTTTGGCTGCATAGGTATCATTATATGTGTAGGGCTTCTGTTTGGTGGGCTTAGCATCAGCAGTCATGGGGATAGTATGAGAACAAATTCTTGGATCTACCCCTTTCAAGTCTCTATAGTGCCATGCAAACACATCCCTATATTCCCTTAATAGAGCTATGAGCTCCATTTCTTCTCTTGCACTTAGATCATCTCCTATATATGTGCATCTCTCTTCGTTCTCTTCAATGGTCACTACAATCTTCTTGGTCTTTTCTTTATTATCATATGATTCTCCTATGATGGCCTCTCTCTTAGGCATTCGTACCAGAATTTTGCGGTCGTCAACTTCATATTTCTTGAAGTTTTCTGGTACTTCAAACAATGATTCCTCCTTTTCTTGTTTCACTGCTTTTCTTTTCTTTTTCTTTTGACTACTCTCACTTCCATCCTTTGAGCTTACTGTTTTAATACTTGTGAGAGGTTCTTCTTCTTTCTGGGTGAACACTCCTATATCTTCTAGATAGTGCTGCTCTGAGTTAAAGCAACTATCCATCACAATAGACTCCAAATCATCGTCATTCTCTTCTTCTTCTATGACATCACTAGGGTCACATTCTTCTAGCAGGGGTTGACACATGAACACTGAGATATCATAACCCTCCTCATCACAATGAGGTGTCCATTGTTCCTCATTGACAGCAATGTCCATGGTGGCTAAGATTTCTGGCCAGCCATGAGGCTCAAACTCCTCATCTGGAAAGATCATCGGTGTGTAGGCTGGGTCCCTAACTGGTCTATCTCCTAGCGAAGTTCCTTCTTCTCTTGCCTTTAAACGTTTTTCCTCTTCCTTTGCGACCTTGCACATCCACAAATGAGTATCTTCATGCAGCCATGATGGATCAGGTGAACTTTCAGAATGCACAGAGATGGAATCTTCTTTCGCTTTGTGGATAGAATTCCACTGTAGGGGTGGTACATCTCTGAAGGTGTAATCCTTCAAATTGACCTTAGTGGTGACCCCTAAGTGCTGTAAGTACAAGGAGTTAGTTCCCCAATCCTGTACTATTTGCAATTGTCGTAGGAAGGGTCTTCCTAGGATCATCTCAAAGACATTATTTTTCTCAAAGTCACATATAGCAAATGTGTGCTCAAATTCTACACCACAAGTGGTTAGAGTGATCCCTTCTAGCAATCCTAGAGGTCTTTCAAAATGACCATCAGCCATTTGAAGCTTCATTCTAGTTGGTCTTAATGTGGGCTTGCCCCATTGCTTCCACAAGGAGGTGGTCGCAATAGCAACACCAGCACCTGAATCTATGATTGCTTTGGTTGTGTAACCTTGGTGGGTGATGGGAAGATAAGTATTACCTTCTTCACCCTCACACATGTCCCCTATTTTGTCTAGAGGTATCTCTGGTACCCTTTGCTTGGAGCCTGCTTTTGGCATGTTGGAATCAAGTTCTGGAACCTGATCCTTCACATGATTCCAGAGCTCAGGTTTTGCTTTGAGCAGCTCTTCTACAGTGAGATGACACTGAACCTTAGTGTTCTTCACGACATCAGTGTTCCTTGGAACCACTGAGTCTTCATTTCTTACCAGTATTGTGGGAGCTCTAATCTGGAGTGATTCAGATTCCCATGGGCCTGGAAATTGAGGCAGTTCTTCTAAGGTATTAGATTCAAAATCTAACCTTTCGTCCTCTTGTTGTTCTGCTTCATCTTCGTAAATAGATGGGATGTCTTGGGGAAATTGATCATGAAGATCATCAATCTCAGGAATAGGAGGGGAATTACCCTTCTCCTTGGCCCATTTCTCCTCTTGTATTTCCCGCAAGAACTCTTGAGAGTACTGTTGAATAGAAGGAGGTATTCCAGCATCCGTGGAATTAGGAACATAAGCTCCCCTTGGTGGTGAGCTTCCTCTTTCAATAACTGGTTGAGCCTGTGGAGGTAGAGAAACTTGTGGTTTGTTTACCAACTGCTCTAATCGTTCTAGTAAGCCCTGGAAATGCAAATCCGATTTGATAGAGTTTGTCTGATTGAACTTTTGACTAGTCTCAAGTATGGCTTGAGCTTGTTCTACCATTTTCATGCACATTTTCATCCGTTCAATCTCTAAATCTGCTCTAGGGTAACTCTTGTCTAGGTTTGCCGCTGTAGGCCCTTCTTGAAGTCGAGCCTGGTAGGCCTTGAACATCATGTCCAAGCCTTCTGGGGTTGGATCTGCAAGAACAGACCCTGGTTGCGGTCTATTTACAGTGGGTGGTGGGGTGGGATGAGGTGGAGTGGATGGAGTTTCGGCATGCGAGGGGCTTTGAGATGCAATGTCTTCTATTTTTGTTTTCGCTTCTTTTAAGCTTTCTTCTAGTTCTGATAACTTTTTATTCCACTTGCGATTGGCCTTCTCTCTGGTATCCTTCCATGTTCTTGTTTTCCTCTTACTAGGCTCTCCCGATTCACTCGACTCTGATTGTTCTATTGGTTTATCCTGTTTTAAGGCTTGTGCTCTAGTGACAGCTTGTATAGGAGCCACATTGCTACTACTTGAACTTGGATCTGCCACTAAGCCTACCACATTAATGGGTGTAATCTTGGGTGCACTAGAGGGGTTTCTTGGACAATCTCTGGGGAGATGGTCTTTGCCACAATCAGGACAAAAAGCCTGTATTGTGATAGCCTGTCCTTGACTCGGAGATGGTGGGTGGGGACAGTCACGAATGAAATGGTCACCATGACATCTGAAACAAGATCCTCTAGGGGCTTGTGGTCTCATTTGTCTCAACTGGGGCCTAGGGTTAGGATTTGTGTACATGACATTGGAGTATTCTGGCTCCCAATTTTGCTCCATAGGCGGTGCCTCATATTGATACGAGTAAATCTCACTATGTTCAGGTGACTCTGTGTAATAAGCATGTGGACTACCTTCATGGGAGTAGTCTGAACTATGAGCATGAGAGTCATTATCTGGTATCAATGGGGTTAGTGGCACCAAAGCTCTATTTGGATTTTCCTCTCCCACAGCATACTTGACTGGAATCACGTTGGCTGGAGCTGGTGGTTGGTTTACCAAGACAGGTTGTGGCCTATATGGTACCTGATATTGCTGTTGTGGTCTGTAATATGGCTGTTGGTATTGATTCTGATACCTACCTTGTGGGTAAGGTTGCTGATAATTTTGTCTAACAGCCTGCCTATTGTAGGGACAATCTTGAGCCGTGTGGTTTGTGTATTTTCTCTCAATAGTGCAATATGGAGCATTCCTTTCTCTAATGTTTTGGTTTTGCATTGGGCATACGTTAGCCATGTGGTCACCTCCGCAAGTATAGCACCGATTCAATGAAGTGACTCTCTGTGTTTGTTTATTTTGGACTCCCAGCTTCTTTGCAACTTGCTCAGCTATCTCTTCTATTTCTGTGGAGGTCTTTGAAGTATGACTAGTAGAACTATCCGAATCTTTGTAGAGTTTGGACAATCCTAACTCCTCACCCAAGTTATCTTCTATGTCTATGCACGTCCGCACACACTCTTCTATGGATCTAGGATCTTTCAAGTATACATAGGATCTTAACTTTGTGCTCAATAAGCCATCTAAAAACAAAGCCACTTGTTTGGCTGGTGTGGGTAGCTCTGGAGCAGGGCATCTTTCTAGGTACTGTCTGAACCTTCTACCTGCTAGTCGCACTGTTTCTTGGGGTGTCTGCTTGAAACTATGGATCAGGGACGATGTGTTATGCCTGATACCACTCTTGGAAAATTCTACAATGAATTCGTCTAGCAGTTGACCTATATCGCGATAGCTGCTTCTACTCAATGGTTGAAACCAAGCTAAGGCAGGGCCTTTAAGGGTCAAACCAAATGCCTCGTACTGGGTGAACCAGTCCTCGATTTGTTCGGCTCTCAGCACTTGTTTGTACTCGGCCACATGATCATAAGGATCCCCTGTCCCATCGAAATAGTTCTTCATTGCCTTGATCACGTGACTGGGTTTAATGGTTCTTGGGTACTCCCGGGGTCTAAGCAATGGAAAATCCTGTTCATCTCTTTGTTGCCTATGTGCTTGATGTCTCTCTCTTTCAGGTCTTTCATTTTCAAATCCTAACCTATTCCTGCCCACGGTGTGTGCAAAACTTACCTCAGGTCTCTCTCTAGTTCTTTCTCTCTGGGCTTCATGAGCCTGGGATGATCCTACCCCTTGGAGGCCATGGGAAACATTGGATCTTGGTGGGGGGAAAATCATGTCATTCTTCCATGTATATGCATGTCTATCATGTTCCGTTACCAAGAAAATTTTCTCTGATGTGTTATCCAGGTAGACAACTTTGCCTGGTATCTCAGGATCTTTGAATTCATAGATGATAACTATGCCCAATTGGCTAGGTTGATCTGGCTTGAACCTCCAAAAGGCTTCCTCTGTTTCTCTATTCAAAAATAGTTCTATGCTTTTGTTGTCTTGAGGGATCCAGTCCGGAGTGATCACTCGGGTCAAAACTGACTTACCTCTAGGAGTCTGGGGTCCTTGTCCTACGTTTCCTTGTTCTAGGTCTCCTATCTCATTCTCATGAATGATATTTCCAAACTCATCGGTCCTATCTGGTTGGTTGGTAACCACATACATGGTTCCTTCCTTATCAATGTATGAACCCTCTTCGAACTTGACCACCGGGTGTTCAAGTCCAAAGGATTGATCTGGATTTTTGAGTTGGACCACTGATCGCCTCAGACCATCCTCATAGATGCGAGCACCTAATTGGTTGGTCCGAATATATTCCAACTGTGTCTTATAGGGACCTTCCGGTGTTTGTAGATGGGCAGTCCCTGAGCCACCTGCAGGTTTTCCCATACTAAAAGACATTTCTGAATCACTTGTGTCCGATCTGAGTAACAGATGACCACTTAGTTGTTGTGCCCAAGACTTGGATGTATGGTTGACACTAGCCTCAGAAGATCTAATGCTTTGTTTATCCTTGCCTAAGTGTCTACCAGATCTCAGGTTCATAAGCTTTAGTCAGGAGTCCAAAATTTCCCCTTGGTATGGTTCAAAATTCTTTGGAGTCCCCTTGGTTCCCTAGTCCCACCTGAGGGTCAACTTCAAATTATCCTATCTCAAAATCAACGCATTATTCTTGAAAAAAACAGTTGAGATCGTGTAGGATTTGAAACGAGCTTTCCAACAAGCTATAGAGCTCAAAAAATGGACTTTGGATGAGAAAGTTATGTCAAATCAGGCTCCTGGGGGTCAAAACAGGCAAACAGGACCTTTGGAGAAAATCGCGATTTTGTGAACTTTCTGAAAATCGCGATGCTGTGAAGTAAAAAAAATCGCGATGTTGAGCACAGAATCGTGTTTTTGGAAATCGCGATTTTGAGCAGAAAATCGTGATTTGAAAATCGCGATGTTGATCACAAAATCGTGTTTTTGAAAATCGCGATGTTGATCACAAAATCGTGTTTTTGAAAATCGCGATGTTGATCACAAAATCGTGTTTCTGAAAATCGCGATTTTGATCACAAAATCGTGTTTCTGAAAATCGCGATTTTGATCACAAAATCGTGTTTTTGAAAATCGCGATGTTGATCACAAAATCGTGTTTCTGAAAATCGCGATTTTGATCACAAAATCGTGTTTTTGACTGAAAATCGTGTTTTCTCAGAATCGTGTTTTTGACATGAAAATCGCGATTTTGAGCAAAAATTCGTGTTTTCTCAAAATCGTGTTTTTGACTTGAAAATCGCGATTTTGTCCCACAGAATCGTGTTTTTCTCAAAATCGTATTTTTGGCTGAAAATCGTGATTTGTGAGAATCGCGATTTTGAGCAGAAAGTCGTGTTTTTTCACAAAATCGTGTTTTTTTTGCTGAAAATCGTGATTGGTGAGAATCGCGATTTTGAGCAGAGAATCGTGTTTTTTGAAAATCGTATTTTTCACCTGAAAATCGCGATTTTGAGCAAAAAATCGTGTTTTCACAGAATCGCCTTTTTCACAAAATCGTGTTTTTGCTGAAAATCGTGATTGGTGAGAATCGCGATTTTGAGCAGAGAATCGTGTTTTTTTTTTTTTTTTTTTTTTTTTAAAAAAAAAACACAGAATCGCAATTCTTTTCAACCAACTTTTAGGCGGGAAACTGAAAATCGTGATTTTTCAAAAAATTTTGAATTTTCACAGAATCGCGATTTTCATCACAGAATCGCGTTTTTTGGCGGGAAATTCAAATTTCTGAGCGCCGGCTATGGCGAGCTCCGTATGAGCAGAAAATCATGAAAAAAATACAGCGCTTGCTCTCCCTTGCACCTCCTAACTCCTTCACACACAATAATGCATGAAAAATGGAATGAAAATGGTGAAAATGCACTAAAAAACAAGAAATTTCTATGAAGAAGAAGATGGAAGAAGGTGGAGATGATGATGATGATGAAGATGAAGAGGAAAAAACAGAAAATGAACTGAAATGATAGTTTTTTTACCTTCCAACGTCGCAAATCTACGATCTTACCATCACAACGCTCGTCCTCGAAGCTCTCTCCCCGGCAACGGCGCCAAAATTTGGTGTAGCTCAAGCGTAAGCACCACCTCCTTTACTTGTCAATCCGCGGAGACGTGAGGACCGGTATGAAGACCACGAGCAAGTGAAAGCACAAGTGCGTGAGTGAAAGCACACAAACATGCACACACATACACACACACGCGCACAAAGTAAGATCAAAGAGAGGGACAATGGAAAGCTTAGATTGCAAAGAGTTCTCTTACAAAAGTTCTATTCTCTAACAAGCTAACCTCAAAAATGAGCTCTCTAGCTCTTTTTATAGTTTTTTGACTAGTTTTGGCCCTGTCCAGACCTAGTGTCCGGCCTAGTCAAAAATTAGGTTCCAGGGCTTATTTGAGGGCTCAAACGAAGTCTAAAAATTATGAAAATTGGTACGATGGTACTTCTAATACTCCTCAAGCTCGAGGACTCCTCGGCTTGAACAAAATGGAGTTACTAAGAATAGATAATGGTATTTACAATGGTTTCTAGTGATGAAAATCACTATTTTTGTAGGGGATTCTTTTGAAAATTTGACATACACTTCTTGGAGCTCCCTACTTGCTCTCTCTTCTTCTATGTCCACTTCTTTGATGTGCTTCCATGCTTTGTCCTTGACCTTGAGCTTCAACACATAGTCACTCGTGGGTCTCATATGAAGTGCTACGTTTTTGACAATTCTGAAGCTCATTCTATCTACTTACATTTCTTCAATGAATAAAGATGGAGGATCTTTGCTATTATTTTCTGTACTGACGTGCCCTTCCTCTAAGACTAGAGCCATCACAATGATGAATTCGAGTAGGAAATTATCCGCCTCTCTTGCTTAGTGCATTCTAGAAAATGTTTTCTCTTTGTATGACAACATTCATCTTAGAATCTATGTGAAGTGGTGCAAGAGCCCATTTGCTCTCTTACAAAAGATGCTATGCACTTTGGTTGCTACAGAGCCTTTCCTCTCAATCACATCTATACTGTATTGCCCTTTGATATAGCAATTGAAGGTTCATGAGGGCATGGATGGCATGGACATTTTTAGTGTTTCAAAAAAAAGAGAAATTATATTTTTGATATATTTTGTTAGACTCAAGAAAGGATAGACATGAGATGGTTGAACCACACCCTAAGAGGGAGGATTAGGAGGTAATCCTCAACCATGGATTTTGAGACAAGTGGTTAGTCCATCATACTCATAGCCAGTAGGTCATGAGTTCAATTCCCACAATTGGTATCAGAGCCTAGAAAGTAGGCTTGGGCAAGGAAGTCACGCGCATCGCTTTCAAAGGTGGGCCCAACATAGATTAGAGTGTATCTCCCAATCCCTAGGTCGGATTTGGATGTGTAAGATACCCTGGGAAAGCACTCGGAACAAACTATCCAATGGAAGCACTAGATTGAGGATCCAACATACCTAGCATGGGTAAGAACTAGGTTCAAGATACTGAGGTTGAGAACAAGGGACTCAAGAGACCGAGGTTGCGAACAAGGCAAGTCTGTAGGCAAGTGGCCAAGAAACGGAAAGGCAAGGTTCAAGATACCAAGGTTGAGGGCAAGGGTTCAAGAGACCAAGGTTGAGAACAAGAAGGTTGAAGAGACTATGCAAGGGTGAGGATATCAATTCAAGGGGATATCAAGGATTGATCATTGAGGACAATGATCTCTAGAAGGGGAAGAGAGTGTTAGACTCAAGAAATGATAGGCAGGGGATGGTTGAACCACACCCTAAGAGGAAGGATTAGGAAGTAATCCTCAACCATGGCTGCTTGAATTCTTTCTGCACGATGAAGATGAAGATGCCCCTCTAAAATTAGAATGAAATCTTCCCCTCAAGTGACCACTAGAAGCTCTCTTTTCCATCTCCATCCAGATCTTCCCAAGGCCTCTCTCTCCCTCAGGCTCTGATACCAATTGTGGGAATTGAACTCATGAGCTACTAGCTAGGAGTATGATGGGCTAACCACTTGCCCCAAAAGCCATGGTTGAGGATTACTTCCTAATCCTCCCTCTTAGGGTGTGGTTCAACCATCTCCTGCCTATCCTTTCTTGAGTCTAACATATTTTGGAAATAAAGATCCACATACAGGGTTTTTTTAGAGACACATAAACATAACGATTAGATAAAGATCATTGTAGATCATGATTTTTGTAAATAAAAGAAAAGGCTCTCTGTTATGACTTATGGAATCTGTTGAACAAGGAATTATTGGAGTGTTAATTTATTGATGTATTAATGTGTTTTGGTGTTTTTGATATAGGAGCTGAAGGTTCGTGAGGAGTGTGAAAGGCGTAAAAGGATGGACATCAATAATCAGATTTATATTTTATATAGTTTGTAAATAAACCTACATAGAGAGTTCCATTTTTAGAAATAGTCTATTTTTTAGAGATATTCTAATTTTTAGAACTAGTTCTATTTTTAGAACTAGTTCTATTTTTAGAAGTAGGTCTATTTTTAGAAATAGTTCTATTTTTTGAAAAGTTAGTAAAGTAGTTGGAATAAGGGTCACTGTAGACCACAATTCTTGATATTAAAAGCAAATGCTTTCTACAAAAGTTACCAATTTTTACTTTCATGCATGCTTTTTGAAGCCGCTCTCATGTAACCACTCTTTTCAACATAATTGAAAATTTCTATAAATACATGCCCTATGTGGACTGTCGAAAATAGAGCGCATGGGGGGAGATTGCACCCAATACTATGTTCTGTCTCGTCTCCCCTGCGTATCTATTTCTCTTTGTTTTTCAGCATTAATAACCTCTCTATGCGTGTTGTCGGAGAGCGAAGGAGGTCTGAGAAAGGGAGAGTGGTGCAAGGTTGGATCAGGCCCCATCGGGTGCATCGTCCCCCTCATGCGGCGAGCGGCGTCTGCATGCTGGGTGCCTCGCCCCTAGTATGGTGGTCGTATCGTACGTTGTGGGCTTGCACCTGAGAAGAGAAAGGCTCAATTGTGTGCATATGCATCATGGATGATCAATCAAAATACGATGCTAGGAAATGGAAATCCCCAGATCGATGTGCCAAGTAAACAAACTAAGCTCAATGATACAATTTTTGATATATTTAGGTAGTGATGTGTGTGAACACACTAGGACCGTTGGGGCATTTTTTTCCCTCTTTAGGAGGTTTTTTTCCCCTGGCTTGTATATACGCCTATTGCCCTAATGGGCTACTTATCTTTGTACATTCTCTAGTAATACATTCAGTATTGTGTGTTGTGCTCCAAGCTTCTTCTTCTTCTTCCTTGTGCTATTCGCGTGCTTCCGTAGACGTCTATCTCCAACAATCGGTATCAGAGCAGGTTGTCGCTTCATCTAGGGCGCCATCGACACTCCTCCATTTGCAGTCTCAGATTTTCACGAAATTTGGTGAGGGTACTCAGGGTGTTTCAGAGATCAAAATAGTTTCGCTCTGTCGTGCTAAAATCGCGATCTGAGATCGTTTTGGCCTCTGAACGCATTATCGCAGCGCTTTGCAGGTTATTTCGTCTTTTTGTGCCAAAGGTATATAGAAGTTTCTGTTCGTTAGTATAAGCATCTCGAAGTCTCCTACAAGTCTAGCGGAATTCGTCTAGGCAGTTCTATTCAACTTTTTGAGATACAGACAATTTTTTGCATCAAGGTATTTTAGTCACCGGCCATGGCTGAAAGTAGTGATGTATTCCGTATGTTGACTGTTGAGGATAAGGATGGTACCAACTACCTGTTATGGGCTTATATGATGCGACATGTGTTGGTTGCAAAAGGACTGTGGAACATTGTGTAGGGTGTCGAAAAACGTCCTATCACACCTGCAACTGTTACAACTGCAGGTACTGAAGCTGATGCAGAAGGTGTCGAAGATGATGGTATTCTGCATATTCCTGTTCGTGCTGCAGTTTCTGCTGCACTTACTACAGAGCAAATTCGTTAGGATGGCAGAGATGCCTAGGCACATGCATTAATAGCTTTGTCTGTCAAACGTGCCATTATTCCTCATATTCGCTCTTGCAAAACAACTAAGGATGCTTGGGATACACTTACCACATTTTACCAAGCTAGGAATGAGGCTCGTGTTGCTTACCTCCGAAAATAGCTGGAGAGTGAGCACATGAATGAAGGTGATTCTATGGACAGTTTCCTATCAAAGATCAAAGACTTGAAGGAACAATTGATTTCTACTGATGAGGTTATACCAGATAGCTCACTTGTGCAGACCGTTCTGAATGGTCTTCCTGGTTCATATCAGAGTTTTGCGTCTACTCTTCGGTTGATGATGAAAGGAAATCCAAATGCCTTGTCATTTGAGGAGTTCGTCTCTGTTCTGTTACAGGAAGATCAGTCCAAGCAGAACAAGTCCATTATGCGTGTTGCAGATCAAGCTTTCCTGGCTAGTCATAAGGGCAAAGGAAAATGGAGCTCTTCTACTAGTAAGCAGAAATTTGCAAATGCTGCACATTCGAAGAACCAAGACAAAGATGGGAAAAAAATCAGAAAAGCAGAAATTGTTTTGTAAGTACTATAAAGGGAATGATCATATCATAAAGAACTGTCCAAAACTGGCTGCAAAAGAGGCAAAGAAGAAAGAGGCTGGAATGGTTGTTGCAGAAGCTTCTACACCAAAAATGGAGTTTCCTAATCTTGTGCAGGAAGAAGAATGGGCGTTTACTACTGTTTGCAGTTTTGACCCATCTTCTCATGAGCAGTGCATGTCTGGAGTAGACTCAGATGTTTAGTACTTTGACAGTGGGGCGACCAAACATATTACCTCGCAGTGCGGTTTCTTCTCTTCACTCGAGCCTGCCCCTACAGGGAATACTGTTACATGCGCCAAAAACTCCTCTTATCCTGTTATGGGAGTTGGTAAGATCATTTTGACTACTACTGATGGTAGTTCTTTCACTTTGTCAGATGCTTTATTTGTGCCAGGGATCAAGAAGAACCTGTTATGAGTTTCTGCATTAGCCAAGATTGGCTTGGTTGTGAAATTCGTTGATGACAGGTGCACAGTTCATGATCTGTCAAATGGGGATGTGATTACTGCTTCTGGCATTTTATGTCGTGGGCTGTATAAGCTCATAGACTATGAAAGATCTGTAAATGATTTGGCATGTGCACTGATGGAGAGTGTTAATCTCCAAAAGAACAAGTTGACCTTGAATTTAGACCACCTCTATATCAAGATCAACTTTAGACTCCACCAAAATTAGAGAACATTCATCAATTTATCAGAAAATTGATTATTCTGAAAAATTCAACTTCTCAGAAAAGTCTGCTGCAGATTAATCCTTAATTGACTAATCATTTGTGTAAAGTTTTTGATAAAAATTTGTAGACTGCTTTGCCTTAAGGTTGTGCACCTTCTCCAACTTAAATCTCTGCAAATGATTCAGTATACTCTGAAAAATCACACAAACAGTTTACCTATGTGTAAATCACCTTCTCTGCAGTTGCGACTTTGACACCTGCAACTTCTTAGCTATAGTTCTCCCAATGTCGAACCCGTTTGATCAAGATTTTTTAGCCATAGATGGCTTACCTTCCAACTTAGATTTTGAGCCCTCACTTGTGTAAAACTTTACACTGTGCACTGAGCAATGTTCATTTCTCTGAACATGAAATCTGCGCCAATTTTGTCGACTCTCAGAACATCATTACATATGAATGTTCCTAAACTAAATTCTCTCAACCTGATTGCAATTAGCCTCTCAAATTCTAGCCATAGATAGATTAGCTATGGACTTAGATACGTGCAGGAGGATTTCTCAAAAGATTAACTACAGAAGTAGCAGACAGCAAAACATTGGGCGCAAGATTTTTCTTGATTTCTCAGAAAGTTACAATTGAGTGAGGTTGATGATTTCAACTCACTTCTCATGTGTCTAATGACTCTCTCTACAACTGATTTCTCTCTTTCTATTCTCTATACTCATTCTATTCTATTTGCCCCGACTTTTTCCAAAACATTTATAGGCAAATATGTACAAGATTATGACTAATCAAAAGTATAAGTCAGCTATATCTGAATTAATGTACATATGTGTACATATCTTTGGATTTCTGAGTATGTCCTTCCTTCAACCTTCTAAATTTGTTTTCTTCTTGATTCCTTGACTTCATTTCTTCATAAACCTTCAATTGATGATTGTCATGCACCAACAGCTCCCCCTCAATCATTAATTGAGGTTTTCCTCTATCTTCTTAATACCTGCCATATCCTTGAATCTTTGTAGCTTTGGTCCATCTAAACTTTTTGTCATCATATCTGCAAGTTGATCTTTTGTAGGAGTGTGTATGACTTCAATCTCCTTATCAATGACCTTCTCTCTCAGAAAATGATATTGTATTTCAATATGCTTAGTTCTAGCATGAAACATAGGATTAACTGCCAAGTATAGAGAACTCATATTGTCTCCACAAACAATAGGAGTACTTTGAATCACATCAAAAACTTTCATAAGTGTCTTTAGCCATATTACCTCCTTTGCAGCTTCCACCATACCTTTGTATTCTGCTTCTGTAGATGACAAAGCAACTGTATGTTGCTTCTTAGAACACCATGAAATCAATTTGTCTCCTACATAGCACAAATATCCATGTGTTGATCTTCTATCATCCACATTACCTGCCCAATCTGCATCACTATATATCTTCATTCTTGTATCAGAAGTAAATCCATAGTACAACCCTTCTCTGAGTGTACCCTTGATGTACCTAAGTACTCTTTGTCCTGCAATCCAATGTTCCTTTCTAGGACAATGCATGAATTGTGAAAGCACACCAACTGCATATGACAAATCAGGCCTTGTTAATGTAGCATAAATCAAGCTACCAACCAAACTTTGATAGAGCTTCATGTCTCTGAATTCTTCTCCTCCAAATCTAGACAATTTATGGTTCACTTCCAATGGTGTAGGTGCAACCCTGCAATCTGCCATTTTAAATTTGGTTAGCAAATTTTTAAGATACCTTTCTTGAGTCACATATACTCCATGTTGAGTATATAAAATCTCCATTCCCAAGAAGAATGATAAGTTCCCCAAATCACTGATTTTGAACTCTTTCTCCATCTGCTTCTTGATCATTTGTATTCCTTTATCATCTGTTCCTGTAAGTATTATGTCATCAACATAAATACAAACATAAATGAATCCATCTTCACTTGCTTTGACTAGCAAGCTACTATCTGCCTTTGATGCTTGAAATCCAAGATCATTCAAGAACTTTACAAGCCTATAATTCCATGCCCTTGGGGCTTGCTTTAATCCATACAAAGCGCTCTTGAGCTTACACACATAATTTGGATTCACTTGATCTTTGAATCCATCTGGTTGCTCCATGTAAACTTCATCTGAAATGTAACCATTCAAAAAAGCATTTTTAACATCTAATTGAGATAGCTTCCAACCTTTGCAAGCAGCAATTGCTATGAGAGTTCTGATGGTTGTCATCTTTGCTACAGGACTATAAGTCTCATCATAGTCCACTCCATATGTCTGTGCATACCCTTTCACAACAAGTCTGGCTTTGTACCTAGACACACTTCCATCTGCAAATCTTTTTGTTTTGTACACCCACTTACATCCAATAATTTTATGGCTATTAGGTTTAGGAACCAAATCCCAAGTCTGATTCTCTATCAATGCATCATACTCCTCTTGCATGGCTTCTTCCCAATTTCTCTTGCCTTTGGCTTCATCATATGTAGATGGATCTTCATCTGCTTTTATCAAATAAGCATAATCTTTAGTAGTCAAGAATGAGGTGTCATAGCTATACCTTGTAGGTTGCCATTTGTGCCTAGATGACCTCCTAACTTCTGCACTTTTTGAAGTCTCTGGTTCATCACATTCTGGATCAAACCTTGGTCTCTCTTCAACTTCAACCTGTACTTCATTATTCTCATTTTCATCAAGTAATTGAATCTTTGCTTTACCTTTCCTTTGATCCACGACTTCTTCAACATCTGCATGTACATTATATTTACCTGCATACCAAGTACCTTGCTCATCAAATGTAACATCCTTAGATACTAGGAATTGCTTTGTGGATGGACTCCACAACCTGTATCCCATTTGCTTATCATCATAACCAATGAATACATACTTTTCTGCCTTAGGCTCCAACTTATGCCTCAATTGAGATGGCACATATGCATATGCCAAGCATCCAAATATTCTGCAATGATCCAAGGTAGGTCTCTTACCCCACCAAGCTTCATATGGTGTCATACCTTGCAAAACTTTACAAGGCAATCTATTGACCAAATAAGTTGCTGTGTTTACAGCCTCTGCCCACAAATAATTTGGGCAATTCTTCTCTTTCATCATGGACCTTGCAAACTCAACAAGAGTCCTATTTCTTCTTTCTGCTACCCCATTTTGTTGAGGAGAGTACCTGCAAGTAACTTCTCTCTTTATACCTGCATTCCACAAGTAATCATTGAATTCATTTGAAAAATACTCTCCCCCTCCATCTGACCTTAGTCTCTTCAATTTTTGACCTGTAATCCTTTCTGCATATGCATGATAGTGTTTAAATGTATTAAACACTTCTGATTTTTCTTTAATCACATAAATTGTGATCCATCTGGTAGCATCATCAACATATATGACATAATATCTTGAACCATTTATACTAAAGTCCTTTGAAGGACCCCACACATCTGTATGCACTAACTCAAGTCTTTCTGAATACATAAACCCATGCTTGGAATAGGATTGCTTATGAGCCTTACCTAATTGACATGCCTCACATCTGTATGTCATGTGTTGACCTGCAATGTTAGGCAACCCAAGCGCTGAATCATTATTAATCATGTCTTTGATACCTCTTTCATTGAAGTGTCCAAGTCTTTTATGCCAAAGATCCAATTCAGACACCTTTTGCTCTCCATATGTGAACATAGCATGTCCAACATTTCCTTGTACCTTCAATGTGAAGAGCCTTCCTTCTTTCTTTCCTGTAACAACCTGTTTATACCCTTGACTAGGGTCTTCAACATAAACTCCATCATTTGTAAATCTTACCTCATATCCTTTTTCCACAATTTGACCTACACTGATCAAATTCTTTGGAATTGTGGGAACATAAAGAACCTTACTCAGAAGAGTGCTCCCATCCTTAGCTTTGACTGAACCAATTGACTTTACCTTATGCTTTGTATTATCACCTGTCTGAACTATATGATTAATTGCATTATGATCTAGATCAGTCATCAAAGCAATATTTCCACTTAAATGATTACTACATCCTGAATCAATGTAGAACACTCTCATGTCCTCATGTGAGGTTTCATATGTTGCATTCATAATGAGAGTCGAATCCTCCTTCTGATCTGATGCATAGTTGTAGTAGGTGTTATTATAGGATTGATTTTGGAAGCTTCTTCCTCCACCTCTTCCAAAAGAATTCCTACCACCTCTACCTCTGAAGTTTCCTCTCTGAAATCTACCACCTCTTGCTCTTTGATTAAAATTCTGATAATTACCATTGTTCTGATTATTGTGCCAACAATCATGAGATAAATGATTGGTCTTACCACATATCCAACAAGCTCTTGCATTATCTTTGTTGTTTCTGCCTCTTCCTCTACTTCTGCCATTTCCTTTCCCTCTTATGAAATTTGCTTGGTTTGAAGTACCTTCTTCTTCACCTGATTGTTGCTTTCCTTTGTTAGCTTTCTTCTTGTCTTTAGAGTACATTGCATGACCTGCACTCTTATCAACATCTCCTTTGACATCATTCTCAAAAGTTAGCATATGACCTAACAATTGATTCAAATCAGGAGTAAAGTGATCTAATGAAAGTTCTGTAGACAAAATAAAAGGCTTCCACTTCTCATCTCCTCTTAGTCCTGTGAGAATTTTTCTTACCAATTTATCTTCTTCAATATCTTCATCCACTGCACCTAGAGAATCTGCAATGTCCTTCATCTTTGTCACATAATCAGAGATTGATTGTGAGGCCTTCTTTTTGAAAGTAGTAAATTCTGCCCATAGTGAAGCCTTCCTTGATTTGGTTGTGTTTTGGAAATGCTCTTCCAAAGCATTCCAAATGTCACACGTACTTTCAAGTCCTCTAATGTGAGGAAGCAAATAGTCATTGACTGCCATGTAGATTATGGTCCTTGCTTGAGCATCCTTCTTCATCCAATTCTTCAAGTCTGCAAGCTCCTCTCTAGTTGGAACACTAGAGTCTCTAAATTCTGGCTTTTCTTCATCTCCTGTGATGTATCCTATCAGATCTTTGCTCATAAGATGAGCTTCCATCCTCATAGACCAAGCTGGATAGTTCTCTCTATCCAACTTTTCAATTTGGAGACTATCTCCCATCCTTGCTTCACCTGTAGTCTCAAAACTTTAGACTTTACAAGGGATAAATATACCTTAACTTCGAGTGTTGCTTCTTCTGATCCTTTTGATAATCTTTGTGTGTCTCCCTTCAATCTTTCTTCAACACTTTATCCTTCTGAACCTTCAAAATGTAAAACTTGTATGTCTGCAGCAATTGGAGTCTCCCTTTCCTTAATTTTGACACAACCTGCTCTGATACCACTGATGGAGAGTGTTAATCTCCAAAAGAACAAGTTGACCTTGAATTTAGACCACCTCTATATCAAGATCAACTTTAGACTCCACCAAAATTAGAGAACATTCATCAATTTATCAGAAAATTGATTATTCTGAAAAATTCAACTTCTCAGAAAAGTCTGCTGCAGATTAATCCTTAATTGACTAATCATTTGTGTAAAGTTTTTGATAAAACTTTGTAGACTGCTTCGTCTTAAGGTTGCGCACCTTCTCCAACTTAAATCTCTGCAAATGATTCAGTATACTCTGAAAAATCACACAAACAGTTTACCTATGTGTAAATCACCTTCTCTGCAGTTGCGACTTTGACACCTGCAACTTCTTAGCTATAGTTCTCCCAATGTCGAACCCGTTTGATCAAGATTTTTTAGCCATAGATGGCTTACCTTCCAACTTAGATTTTGAGCCCTCATTTGTGTAAAACTTTACACTGTGCACTGAGCAATGTTCATTTCTCTGAACATGAAATCTGCGCCAATTTTGTCGACTCTCAGAACATCATTACATATGAATGTTCCTAAACTAAATTCTCTCAACCTGATTGCAATTAGCCTCTCAAATTCTAGCCATAGATAGATTAGCTATGGACTTAGATACGTGCAGAAGGATTTCTCAAAAGATTAACTACATAAGTAGCAGACAACAAAACATCGGGCGCAAGATTTTTCTTGATTTCTCAAAAAGTTACAATTGAGTGAGGTTGATGATTTCAACTCACTTCTCATGTGTCTAATGACACTCTCTACAACTGATTTCTCTCTTTCTATTCTCTATACTCATTCTATTCTATTTGCCCCGACTTTTTCCAAAACATTTATAGGCAAATATGTACAAGATTATGACTAATCAAAAGTATAAGTCAGCTATATCTGAATTAATGTACATATGTGTACATATCTTTGGATTTCTGAGTATGTCCTTCCTTGAACCTTCTGGATTTGTTTTCTTCTTGATTCCTTGACTTCATTTCTTCATAAACCTTCAATTGATGATTGTCATGCACCAACATGCACTAAATGATTCTTAGGCTATGTCAGATGCAAAGCTTTGGCATGCACGCTTTGGTCATCTGAATTTTGCTAGTTTGCTACGCCTACAGAAATCTGAAATGGTGTCCTCTTTGCCCAAACTTGAGGCACCTGGAAAACATGTTTGTGAAGGCTGTATTTTGGGCAAAATGTTGCGTTCATCCTTTCCAAAAGACGGTTCAGTTCGGGCTACTTAGAAATTGCAGCTTGTACATAGTGATGTCTGTGGTCCTATGCAGACACCTTCTTTTGGGAATTATCTTTACTTCGTGACTTTCATCGATGATTTTTCCAGGCATGCATAGGTATATCCATTGAAGGCAAAGTCCGAAGTGTTCATGTGCTTCAAACAATTTTTGGTTTTGGCTGAAAATCTGTTAGCATGTAAAATGGGCACCCTCCGTTCTAATCGAGGGGGGAATATATGTCTTCTTATTTTAATGCATTTCTCGCTGAACGTGGGATAAAACACTAGTGTACAATGCCTTATACACCTCAACAGAATGGAGTTGCTGAACAAAAGAACGGGTCACTCATGGAGATGGCGAGGTGTATGGTCAAGAGTCAGGCTTTACCACATAGTTTCTGGCTTGAGGCTGTCATGTGTGCAACATATGTACTGAACAGGTGTCTCACTAAAGCGCTGTAGTCTATCACTCCATATGAGGCTTGGCATGATCGCAAGCCATCTGTTGCTCATCTGCGTGTTTTTGGTTGTTTGGCATATGCATTAGTGCCTGAACAACATCGCAGAAAATTGGATGATAAAGCAGTAAAATGTATTTTTGTTGGGTATAGTTCTGAAAGTAAAGGCTATTGTCTGTATCATCCACAAAGTAAACGCATTCTGGTTAGGCGTGATGTTGTTTTTGTGGAAGATGTTATTCAGCCATTGCTTTCATGTACTAAGGAGACATCTGTTAGCTCCAAAAACATGTATGATACTTTGCTGCCTCTTTTTTACAGCTGGACAGTCTAGTGCTGGTCCCAATGAGTCAACTTCTCAGCCTTTGCAGGTTTCATGTGATGATGCAGATCATTCCATTTCTGATGCAGATTTACATGATGCACTAGTTGATGAGAGAGCTGATATTGAGCAGGCAAAAACTATGCCAAAATGGCTGGTGCAGACTTTGCGTGACAACAAATTAGATGCACCTCTGTCATATCGTACTCGTTCAAGCTCTCATAGTGCCTCTTTTGCATCAGATTGCTATGCTATGGCTGCATCTAGTCTCTCTAATGAGAATGAACCTGTTTCGTTTGATGACGCACAAAATTCAAAAAATTGGATGGCTGCTATTGAATCTGAATATGATGCTATAATGAAGAATGGTACTTGGTCTTTATGTGACTTGCCTCCAGGCAAGAAGGCCATTGGCACTAAGTGGGTATACAAGCTGAAGCGTAAACCTGATTGCACAGTTGAGAGGTATAAGGCTAGGCTTGTTGCAAAGGGTTATGCACAAGAAAGAGGCATTGATTTTGATGAGACCTTTGCACCTACATCCCGTATGACTACTGTTCGGAGCATTTATGCACTTGCAGCTCATCATGGTTGGAATGTACATCAATTGGACATTAAAACAACATTTCTGAATGGTGACTTGCATGAAGAAGTGTATGTTTTTCAGCCCCGTGGCTTTGTGCAGAAAGGGCATGAAAACCAGGTGTGCAGGTTAAAGAAGGCATTATATGGTTTAAAGCAAGCACCATGTGCTTGGTATGAGAAGATACATGCCTATCAAATTGCAAATAATTTTGAGAACAGTCCAACTGAAAGCACCTTATATGTTAAGCGTGCTAATGATGTGCTTCTGATCATTGTTGTCTATGTTGACGACATGCTGCTCATTGGTCCTATTGAGAAGCATATTGCTGATTTTAAGGCTGATTTGCATGCCTCATTTGAGATGTCTGATTTGGGGCATTTGCATCACTATTTGGGCATTCAGTTTATGCAAGTTGATGGTGGAATGGCTTTGTGTCAAACGAAATATATTGACACATTATTGCAGCGTTTTGGCCTTGAAAACTGTAAGCCTATTGCCACTCCTATGGAGACATGTTTACGATTGAGTCTTCATGATGTTGGAGATGCATTTGATGTTGTTCTGTATCAGCAGTTATTGGATGCTTGATTTACTTATGCACTACTCGACCAAATATTCAGTTTGCTGTCTCACAGATGAGCAGGTTTGAGCATTGCCCAGGATTCAAGCATTGGCAGGCGGTTAAGCGCATCTTTCGCTACTTGAGTGTTACTCGGCTACTTGGGTTGTTTTATCCCAAGGAAGGATCACTACCGCCAGATTTGCATGCTTTTTCTGACTCTGATTAGGCTGGTTGCTATGACACTCGTGTGTCCAGTAGTGGCTTTTGCTTCATGCTTGGTAGCTCATGTATATCTTGGTTGAGCAAGAAGCAGCCTACTGTGGCCATTTCCAGTTGTGAGGCTGAGTATAGGGCAGCTTTAACAACGACTTTTGAGTGTATGTGGCTCAAACGCCTTATGGCTGATTTGGGTGTTGATCAGACTTCTGCCACCACCATCTTCACTGACAGTCAGAGCGCATTGGTAGTTGCGAGGAACCTTGTGTTCCATGCTCGTACTAATACACATTGAGGTGCATTATCACTATGTCAGGGAGAGGTTCTCTGCTGGGGAGATCAGCTTGGCATATGTGCCCACGCAAGAGAACATTGCAGACCTTTTCACGAAGGCTCTGCCTAGGGAGAAGTTTGAAGCTTTCTGCAAAGCTTTGGGCTTACTTCCTTTTGTGGAGTGATTTCCACGTAGCTTGGCACTTCCTTATACATGAGTGCCTGCTCCTTGTTCACCTCATCACTCCCCGGGGGGATTTTTGATATATTTAGGTAGTGATGTGTGTGAACACACTAGGACCGCTGGGGCATTTTTTTCCCTCTTTAGGAGGTTTCCCCCCCCCCCCCCCCCCCCCCCCGACTTGTATATACGCCTATTGCCCTAATGGGCTACTTATCTTTGTACATTCTCTAGTAATACATTCACTATTGTGTATTGTGCTCCAAGCTTCTTCTTCTTCTTCCTTGTGCTGTTCGCGTGCTTCCGCAGACGTCTATCTCTAACAACAATGTAAATACAACAACTGTCGTCCAATAAATCTCAATAATACAATGATTTCCGCTACAGTGTAGATCGGTGATACAGTATGCCGCAACAGTGTGGATCAGCCAAATACAAGATAGAGTTCCCGCTACAGTGCAAGAAGATGCCCATGAGCTTCTCTTTGGTCTTTGCGGTAGGAACTTTACTTCACGGCAGGTCTTTTCTTCACTTGCGGTCTTCAATCTTCATAAACTTTGGGCCCGTTTAAGCAAATGCTTTTAGCCATAGATGGCTTACCTCTCAACTTAGACTTTGAGTCCTCACTCACTTCGGTCTTCCAAAAGCTTTACTTCCAGTGATCTCTTTACTTCAAGAACTCGGACAAAAACCTGGAGAGACGTTCCACAGAAGAAAACCTTGGGGCCGTGAGATGATTAAAAAAAATCATTAATGTTATTTTTGGAATATCATGAAATACTCATGTTTATATTTGAAGAAGTAATGCATAACATCAATGTGCATATATGTTTTTGACAAGAAACATTGTATGAGTCACAATATACATTTTATTAAGTCGGCACACCTTTGAATCAATTAGACATTTAGGATAAATAGTTCCTTTCTTGCTCTTTCTTCCCTTCAGTGAATAAAATCAAATACTTATACATTAAGTTCTTATGAATTTTCATGCGCTAGTAAATTTTGTAACCAAAATAGACTTTCAATTGTATTGCAATGGTAATTTTTGATCCCCAAGTGATATGTTTACTTCTTAGAATGTTGCTCCCATACAAAATTTTTGTTTGTGAGATCGTATTGTAGTGTTGGAAGTAACTATTAAGGTTTAAAATATGTAAAAAGATTAGGTCGTCGACCATGACTTGTTTTAATAATGTATTGAAAAAATTCATTTATGATAATACTTCTCTCTCTCTCACCACTTTCGTTTTACTTCTTCACCCTTGACCGACCTATCCACCGCCCCGTCTCTCTCTCTCCCTCGTTCACTGCGCATCTCTTTCTGAGCAGATTAGTTTTACTTCTTCACCTTTGACCCCTCTCTCTCTCTCTCTCTCTCTCTCCTTCCTCTACGTCTCCAATTCTCCTGCCCATCTATCCACATCCCGATCTGTGACCTCTGTGGATGCCATAGCCGAGTGTCCATTTCTCTCTCTCTCTCTCTCTCTCTCTCTCTCTCTCTATATATATATCGAGAACGAGCATCTCTACCCTCTGCCTGCGGCGATCCATATCTACTTCTCTCTTTCTCTCTCTCTCTCCCTCTCGATTTCGCAGCATCTTCTCTCTCTCCCTCTCGATTTCGCAGCATCTTCAACATGATCCATATGCACCTATCTCTGTGCGCAATTCTTTGTATGACCATAGCTCTCTCTCTCTTTCTCTCTCTCTCTCTTTTTCTTAATTACAGCGCGAATCTTCAATCATCTGCACCATCGGCTTTGAACCCCTCTCTCTCTCTCTCTCTCTCTCTCCCCCCCCCTTTCGTCTTCAATGATGTTCTGCTGTGATATCAACAACCGACAATCTCTCTCTCAAATTAGATCTGCATCTCTTTTTTCTGCCATGCCACCTCTGCAGCAGCAACTCCATCTCTCTCTCTCTCTCGACAATCTCTACAGCGAGCGCCGCCATCTCTCTCTCTCTCTCTCTCTCTCTCTCTCTCTTTGCGGTGCAATCATCTATAAGTGCGGTTATGCTAGTCATGTTGAGGTTGTTGCATTCAGCAGGAGGCTGATAGCAAGCGACCTAGAGAGAGGATAATGAGGGATGATAATAGGAATTTCCATAGTACGCAACGAGGCGGCATATGTCACCGCCCTGCGTACAGCTCTCGATTCATGTACTTGGTCGACCAGCCACCGGGAGGCGGCATCCCTCTGCGACTCCGAGACGTAGGCTTTGATGCCATGGTCGGTTACCGCCAACACAAATGCAGTGGTAGCGAGGACTGCCACCAAATCTCTCTCTCTCTCCAAGTTTGATAACCGTCTCTGCAGCTTCTCGGATTTCACCACAATTGTTCTGCGCAGTGACCGCACCCATCATAGGAATTCTACTCTGTGTGAATTAGACCTATTCTCTCTCCTCTGTGATTTTCTCGCTCAATAACTACTCCTAGCAACATCGTTTCAATCATTAACTACCTTGGAGTCCGAGTAATTAACCACATTAAGCAACTACAATAGAGCATGAATCCATGTTCCAAGAAGAATGAACACTATTTTGAGAGTACAGGAAAACACTAAGAACAAGATATGCCTTTCAGGAAATCATATTTTCATAGAGCTTCCACTAAGAGAAAGACTCTTTGGACTAGTCATGTGCATGATGTGCTCTCTCTCTCTCTCCATCATGCAGGCTAATGAACATGAACAATAAAAGAATGAATAAGAAAAGGGTAAGAAACCGTATTTGGAGAGACTTTCCACAAAAGAAAACCACGAGGAAAACAAATGAGGTTTAGATCCCTATTTATAGGTTCCCCCCTTCCCTTGGGACTTCTCTCTAGAAACTTCTAACCTCCTTTCTCAAACTTTCTATTTTTGCATTCTTTTTTTCTTGGACTAAGGTTTTTGATTTCACACTTAATGTTCAAAATTAAATTAATTAAAGTGTTAGTCTTAGGGTAAATGTTAAATCTAAGTGTCCAAGTTTGGTTTTCTCTCGGGAAAAGTTAGGGTTTGCCTACAATTGAAGTCAAACTCTTCAATTTAACGGTTTATTTACAATTAGGACCTAAACTCCAAGGGTTTCTAAGGGTCTAGGTTAAGGTTTTATGGGATAAAACTTGGGTTTTTTAAGGGTTTTCAAGGGGTTTCAAAGATCAAATCTAGAGGTCCAAGGGTCAAAAGTTAGTTTCAATGAGCTATTTACAAATATATGGGCTTAATCTATAAAAATATTATGGTTTTGCATCTCATAATTAATTAAATCAATCAAAACATGCATAAATTATAACTCTTTCTCGGTCAAAACCTCACATCATAACCAAAAAATCAATAAACTTGAAAAAATTTGATGTATACTTCCCTAAGGGATTTCATCCCGACATCCACCCCCACTAAACCTGCACATCGTTCCGATGGGCCAACCTGCAAAATCCAACAGAAGCGTATCAGAGTTCTTTTGAAACTCTTTTTACTTTTTATGTTTTTCTTTTCAAAAATCAAAATGTAATCTCATGCACTCCACGCAACTTTATAAAGATTCATACAAGTTTTAGAAAATAAAACAGATGCAAGCTTCACAAATGTCATACTATGTTTTTGCTTCTACAATCGGACCAGTAATGATGTGAATAAATCATTGGCTTCCTAGATCTTCTATTTGTTCAACTTGTTAAGATGAAGCAACTTATCCTAAGTATTAGCATATACTAAGCTTCTACTAACTCAGTTTGTAGAATATGCCCTGATTCCTCTATTTATCCCCTACTGTCCAACTCTCCATTAGATCTTTTTTCTTTTCTTTTACTTTTTTATTTTTCTTTTTCTCTTTCTTTTTCTTTTCTTTTATTTTTCACTTCCTCTCAGCTCAATATTTTTCTTTTTATTTTTATTTTCATAAACGGCCTATATTGAAATCAGGTATGACTCATGGACTTGTCTGCCCGACTAAGTTTACCCCACCTATCTATCGACTCGACATAGTGCACGACATACACAACATCAGTCCTACATGAAATCGACGTCAGCTCGTGGCTCTAATCACCCGATCAGAGTGACTTCACCCGCTTATCGATCCATGCATGCACATGACAACCGCATGGATGATATTGCTGCACATACGATTGTCAAAATATTTGACATGATGCAGATTGTATTTAAAATCTTCCGTCGCGTCAAAGCACCGTATGTTAACACCCCAGGATTTGAGCATGGTAATCAAGACTTAGAATATGATATGAGCAATCCGGGTATGCTATGCTTGGCACTATCGAATCAAGTACTTACCAGCTTGTTATAAGACCACACTTGAAGAGATGTTTACCACTAGATTTTAGAGTACCATTTTGAGGTTTTCATAAGCAGGCCCACACCCCTACTTCAATTATTTGCTTGTGAACAACTCGTGTACTCCACACACTACCGACTTCCATCGCTCGATGAACCTCAACCCATAGATTGGGAAAAACTTGAAGCTGATCTTGCACGAGGTATTCGCATCGCGGAGCACACCCTTGCTCATGACCTCCTACAAAACTATATCCGACAGACCCTGCAACAAGGTTCTGTCGAGGATAACAAACGTGAGAGGGAGGGGGGTGTTGGCAGTAGCTAGAGGCACAGACGATGAGGAAGCATGTGAAGACGGATTACGAAGAAGTAGTGGGGAGCCAGGCATTCATTTTTTCTTTAAGAAATATATTTGATAAAACTCCCAACAGTGATTTCCATCACTCTTGTACCATATGTATCATAGAACAACCACTTTTGTAATTAGTAGCTCCATTTTGTGCAAGTTGAGGATTCCTCAAGCTTGAGGAGCTTAAGTAGAACAAGCATACCAATTTTGGCTATTTTTAGATCTTGCTTAGACCTTCAAATAGTGCTTAGAACCTAAAATTTTAACTATGCCAAACACTAGATGTGAAACCGGTCAAAACTAGTCTAAAAACTATAAAAAGAGCTAGAGAGCTCATTTTTGAGGTTGGTTAGTGTGAGCTTTGAGCTATTTTGAGCTTGTGATAGATATCTTGACCAATAGAGTCTATTTTCATATCTTCCATCGTGTCTTGCTTGCCTCTTCCTTGTGTGTGTGTATGTGTGTGTGCATGTCTATGCTTGTCACCTTCACTCTCACTACATCTCATGTTCACGATCTTCATATCACTCCTATCTCTTCTGCGGATTGACATTAAAGAGGTGGAGCTTCTTAACATGGTGCTTACCATTGTACTAGAGCAACATTATTGATGTGTGTAAACATGGTTAGGACCTTTGGGACACTTTTTGCCTCGTTTAGGAGGTTCTTCCCCCCCAACATTTATATATGCTTATAACCCTAATGGGTCACTTATCTTTGTACATTGACTTGGTAATAAATTATGTATTGTGTTCTGCTAAAAGATTCTTCTTTTTCCTTGTGTTGTTCATGTGCTTCCACATACCTTGAACTCCAACAAGACTCCTACTCCTAAAATTATTAGTTTGTAGATGGGATAGCAAAGAAATCTTTTTGTTGAGAAATATGACACTTTAAAAGTTGATTGGCACTTGGCCTATGATTTGAAGACATTAAAATGCTTATATAATTGCAATAGAGGATCCATGACATTACCATGCCTCTACTGCATGGAACCTGCTAAAACCCTTGATCAGAGGTGGTGGACTAAGGCACATAATAGGAATTTGTTGGATGAGAGCTTCCATGCCATTTTTTTATATAATCTTGATAAATGTTCACATATGTACCTTGCATGGTCTCTGCTATTTTGTAGAGAAGATCATCAACCTATACGTTGGGTTTGTATGGAAGATCAAAAATCAATTTGAAAGTTGTGATGCTATTGTAGCAATTGAAAACATACTATCAAGCATATAGCTACATGGAGGACATGTTCAAATTCAGAGATATCAAAAGTGATCAACCAATGAACAAGATCTCCCTAGGATTTTTTTTATAGGTGGCATGAAGATGAGGTGCTTCCTCTCTAGAAAAATCAATAATGCAACTAAAAACTGTGCGACAATGCACATTAATAGGATAGAGTACAAGTAATATCTTTGGGATGTGTGACAAGGATTCATGTTCAATTAACGACATGAAAGTCTTTCAAGCCCACCTTTAGCAATCCAGAAAATTCCTAAACACAACTTGGAGAGAGAACAACATAACACATTACATGATACATTTTTAGAAAATTATTTTTAAAAGAGATGTTTTTTGCAAAAAAATATGTCTTGTATATGTTTGTGCTTATAAGTTGTATTATTGATCATTGAATCACATAATTTACAACCATTTTCCCTTTCTCATATAAAAATACATTGATCCAAGCATCTAGAGCACTCATGTTAGGGATAAGCCTCATTACATGTCAAGTGATCCATACTTCATGCATACCCAATATGGTGGGCAGATTCACAAAGCAAAGAGCCTTCTAGTTGTATTATAGACAAATCATGAAAAAGTTTCATGATCAGAAGAGTGCAAATGCATAAAAGATTGTGCAAGCCATAAAGAAAGCTCAATTGAATGGAGAAAAAATTTCAAGCATTTGGAAACTCTAATGCTTTTGATGCACAAGAGAGGCAGATAAGTGAAAGAAAGCTTGTTAATAAAAAATGGTTAAAGGCATCATGACCCAGTGATACTTTGTATGGGACATTGATTTGTATTACAGATGTTATGAAATACACCAGAATGATGCGGTCTTTTCTGTTAAAAACGATTGATTGTATTACATATCTTCTTCAATACGTGATACAATCTTCTCAACATTTTCATGTTCATCTATTGGGTACCCTAATAAAAATTATTTCTTTGGCTTCCTCTTGAATTGTATTAATAGTTTTTTCCATAAGGTTTTAGGTGCTCACTATTTTCTATTCTTAAAGCTAGACTAGGCCCTAAATAATCACTAAAATATTCTCTTCTTGAATGATAGCCAAAAATATACAATGCAACAAATTTCTATACCAAGATTATCTTCTCATAGCTACTAGGAATAGGATATGCACCTAGATCACGAGATATTGTTTTCAAGAAAAAAATAGCTACAATATTGTCATTGCTGATGTTGTTGTGGTAGATCAAATCCTTGCTTTTGTAGTTGCTTTCAAGTAGTGTCTGAGAGCTACATCACAACCGTGATATTGTCTTTTATGCCTTCCTAGGAATTCGCCTACTTCTCAAAATATTTTTTGTAAAAGAAAAAAACCATGCAAAACATCGATTTAGCATGATAATTATTCTCAAATCAAAGAATGGGGAGCATTAGATGCTCTTATCTCCATCCTCTTTTCATAGGCAAAAGTTTTCTCCTTCATAATGTCCACATTACTGCCTTTTGCATCCCCAATCCTTTTGAAAATGCTATGTATTACGAGGAATATTATCGAATTCAATCTGTCTTTGGAGATTCCAAAATTCTTGGTCACTTAGTATTCCTTCCATTTCAATTTATTCCCTTACCACTCAAGCACTCCCTTGTGTCAAAATTCTCTTATAGGGTCTGATCCTCTATTTCATCATCAGAGATATCCTCATCTTCCTTTGCATCATGTGCAATGGATGCAAGTACATAGTCTTCTCAAATGTTGAAAACAAAAATACTTACTTCCTTCTATCTCAAAATCTTGCAAAACTTGCAATGGCATGGAAGAATCAATTAAAGGTATTTCATCTACATGTTCTAGGACCATGGATAGACTTTCTTCATATCCCTCAGGATGATCGATGTGGTCTCATTCTCCTCTCTAGTGGGAGAGAAGTTATCTTTAGCTCTAACCTCTTTTGTATAAATTGAGCATCTAGACAATATTCTAGTAATTCTCCTTTGATTCATATGTAAGATCGACCTCTGTATTAGGAAAATCTTTATACACACAATGTAATAATATCAGAAATCCCATTTCAACCGAGACCAACTTGCACTTCTTTTCATGCAAAAGGCACCAAGATTGCTTATGGGAGTCAATGAAAAGTCCAAATTTCTTATATGCGATACTAGTTTGGCCTTTGTCCTTTAAACAATCAAGCAAGTGTACACTGTCAATGGAATTTGAAGTGAGTCGGGCATGCTGATTTGTGCTTCAAAGGTTTTGAGCTCAACCCTATAATGTTCTATGTTTACTTTGAATATATCCTTATAGAGAACCATCTTGTTGAATTTCTCTACAATCTCAAGATAAAATTATGAGGCTCCAGCTTGAGAAAAGAAGTCTAGTTGTGCTTCGTGCGTCCAAGTCCAATTGGATCCACTTTCCTCTTTTTGGTCGCTAGTTTCTTATGGAGTGGATTTTGCTCTTGGGACTCCTCTAGTAAATCAACTTTCCTCTTCTTAGATTCCCATATGATCTCCTATTCTGACAAAAACATCAACTCTAAAGCCATAGCAAAAGCTGATGCTTGACATATTATATCTTATTGAGTTTTGTGTACGATATGCTCATCTTCATCACTTGAAAGAGTAAAATAAATCTTGAGCTTCTTTGAAATGAACAGAGTGATGTGGTTAGATTCAGCCCTTGCCTCTACTATTTATTGCTTATCTTGAGTTGAAGTACTATCATGACTCTTTGGTGATCGGTGTCAAATTGTAACTGCAAAAAGATCAATAGTTAATAAAAATATGGACATGCTCCTTGATGCACAAAAGGCAACATACATATTATTGTAGTTGGTATGCATGTCAAAATGCACTCGAATTCACATCATGAAGGGAAGGTCCTCAAAGAATAAATTTTATCAATACACTCTTCAAAATGAATTATGAATCCTTATTTTTTTTCTCTAAAGGAAAGTCAATGATGAAGCTCTTTTACCTTCAAAATGCTCTATTTAATCACCCAAACTTGCTTCCATTATAGACTTCTCCATTTAAATATTTACTATGCATTTTAGGAAATTCGATGAACCTAGAATTGCAAATGTTTTTCCCTCCACTATATTGCTTTTGTGTACTTGGGAGTTCTATCTCTATTAGCATTATAAAAACTCCAATTTCCTCAATGCAATATCCTTTGGTTATAGGATACTCCATTTGGATATCTACTACATGCTTTAGGGAATCCAATGTACATAGAATATCAAATGTGTTTCCCTCTACTTTTTTTTTTGTGCACTTTTGAGCTCTCTCTCTCTCTATCACTATTAGAGAATCATTGATTTCAATATCTATTAGAAACTCTGATTTCTATAACTACCCCTCTAAAGCTGTAAAGAAAATATAAAGAAACTCTTGATCGTGCAACATTAGCGGATTTCTACTTACTAGTAGATGAGCTCCATTTACCTTTGCACATCTGACTAGCTAAGAAAGCTTGATCTGTAAATATGCATAATTGACATGTTCCATCTAGATTGATCCTACTTCAACAAAGCAGAAACTAATTCATCATATATTAAGTAATTTGGATAGCCTTTCATCTTCAATCAAAGAGTAGAATCAAAAGCATGATATGAATACGGAAGATTGTTAAGAGTAGTCTAAACAAATGAACTATTTGGCAAGATTTCATCACCAAATATCAAATGCTCCTTCAAACATTTGATCTTTGTCAAAAAAGTAACCATTGAATCTATTGGAGTTAGACGTCTATGGAATCACGCGAACAACACAATGAAGAAGAAGAAGCTTGGAGCACAACACACAATACTGAATGTATTACTAGAGAATGTACAAAGATAAGTAGCCCATTAGGGCAATAGGCGTATATACAAGCCGGGGGGAAAAAAACCTCCTAAAGAGGGAAAAAAGTGCCCCGACGGTCCTAGTGTGTTCACACACATCACTACCTAAATATATCAACAAATCCCCCCTGGGAGTGATGCGGTGAACAAGGAGCTGGCACTCATGTATAAGGAAGTGCCAAGCTATGTGCAAATCACTCCACAAAAGGAAGTAAGCCCAAAGCTTTGCAGAAAGCTTCAAACTTCTCCCTAGGCAGAGCCTTCGTGAAAAGGTCTGCAATGTTCTCCTGCGTGGGCACATATGCCAAGCTAATCTCCCCAACAAAGAACCTCTCCCTGACATAGTGATAATGCACCTCAATGTGCTTAGTGCGAGCATGGAACACATGGTTCCTCGCAACTGCCAATGCGCTCTGACTGTCAGTGAAGATGGTGGTGGCAGAAGTCTGACCAACACCCAAATTAGCCATAAGGCATCTGAGCCACACACACTCAACAGTAGCTGTGAAAGCTGCCCTATACTCAGCCTCACAACTGGAAGTGGCCATAGTAGGCTGCTTCTTTCTCAACCAAGATATACATGAGCTACCAAGCATGAAGCAAAAGCGTTAATGGACACACGAATGTCATAGCAACCAGCCCAATCAGAGTCAGAAAAAGCATGCAAATCTAGCGGTAGTGATCCCCCCTTGGGATAAAACAACCCAAGTAGCCGAGTACCACTCAAGTAGCGAAAGATGCGCTTAACCGCCTGCCAATGCTTGACTCCTGGGCAATGCATAGACCTGCTCATCTATGAGACAACAAACTGAATATCTGGCTGAGTAATGCATAAGTAAATCAAGCATCCAACAACCTACTGATAGAAAACAACATCAAATGCATCTCCAACATCATGAAGACTCAATCATAAAACTATCTCCATAAGAGTGGCAATAGGCTTACAGTCTTCAAGGCCAAAATGCTACAATAATGTGTCAATATAATTCGTTTGACACAAAGCCATTCCACCATCAACTTGCATAAACTGAATGCCCAAATAGTGATGCAAATGCCCCAAATCAGACATCTCAAATGAGGCATGCAAATCAGCCTTAAAATCAGCAATATGCTTCTCAATAGGACCAGTGAGTAGCATGTCATCAACATAGACAACAATGATCAGAAGCACATCATTAAGACGCTTAACATATAAGGTGCTTTCAGTTGGACTGTTCTCAAAACGATGTGTAAGAAGATAGGCATGTATCTTCTCATACCAAGCACGTGGTGCTTGTTTAAACCATATAATGCCTTCTTTAACCTGCACACCTGGTTTTCATGCCCTTTCTGCACAAAGCCACGGGGCTGAAAAACATACACTTCTTCATGCAAGTCACCATTCACAAGTGCAGTTTTAATGTCCAACTGATGTACATTCCAAGCATGATGAGCTACAAGTGCATAGATGCTCCGAACAGTAGTCATAAGGCATGTAGGTGCAAAGGTCTCATCAAAATCAATGCCTCTTTCATGTGCATAACCCTTTGCAACAAGCCTACCCTTATATCTGTTAACTGTACCATCCCATTTACGCTTCAGCTTGTATACCCACTTAGTGCCAATGGCCTTCTTGCCAGGAGGCAAGTCACATAAAGACCAAGTACCATTCTTCATTATAGCATCATATTCAGATTGCATAGCAGCCATCCAATTTTCTGAGTTTTGTGCTTCATCAAACGAAACAAGCTTATTCTCATCACAGAGACTAGATGCAGCCATAGCATAGCAATCTGATGCAAAGGAGGCACTATGAGAGCCTGATCGAGTACGATATGACAGAGGTGCATCTAATTTGCTGTCACGCAAGGTCTGCACCAGCCATTTTGGCATAGTTCTTGCGTGCTCAATATCAGCTCTCTCATCAATAAGTGCATCATTTACATCTGCATCAGAAATGGAATTATCTGCATCATCACATGAAACCTGCAAAGGCTGAGAAGTTGCCTCATTAGGACCAGCACTAGACTGTCCACCTGTAAAAAGAGGCAGCAAAGTATCATACATGTCTTTGGAGTTAACAAATGTCTCCTTAGTACATGAAAGCAATGGCTGAATAGCATCTTCCACAAAAACAACATCACGGCTAACCAAAATGTGTTTAGTCTGTGGATGATACAGACGATAGCCTTTACTTTTAGAACTGTAACCAACAAAAATACATTTCACTGCTTTATCATCCAATTTTCTGCGATGTTGTTCAGGCACTAATGCATATGCCAAACAACCAAAAACACGCAGATGAGCAATAGATGGCTTGCGGTCATGCCAAGCCTCATATGGAGTGATAGACTGCAGCGCTTTAGTGGGACACCTGTTAAGTACATATGCTGCAAACATGACAACCTCAAGCCAGAAACTATGTGGTAAAGCCTGACTCTTGACCATACACCTCGCCATCTCCATGAGTGACCTGTTCTTTCGTTCAGCAACTCCATTCTATTGAGGTGTATACGGCACTGTACACTGGTGTTTTATCCCACGTTCAGCCAGAAATGCATTAAAATTAGAAGACATATATTCCCCCCCTCGATCAGAACGGAGCGTGCCCATTTTACATGCTGACAGATTTTTAGCCAAAACCAAAAACTGTTTGAAGCACATGAACACTTCGGACTTTGCCTTCAATGGATATACCCATGCATGCCTAGAAAAATGAGCGATGAAAGTCACGAAGTAAAGATAATTCCCAAAAGAAGGTGTCTGCATAGGACCACAAACATAACTATGTACAAGCTGCAATTTTTGAGTAGCCTGAACTGAATGATCTTTTGGAAAGGATGAATGCTGCATTTTGCCCAAAATACAGCCTTCACAAACATGTTTTCCAGGTGCCTCAAGTTTGGGCAAAGAGGAGACCATTTCAGATTTCTGCAGGTGTAGCAAACTAGCAAAATTCAGATGACCAAAGCGTGCATGCCAAAGCTTTGCATCTGACATAGCCTGAGAATCATTTACTGCACATGCCAAATCATTTACAAATCTTTCATAGTCTATGAGCTTATACAACCCACGACATAAAATGCCAGAAGCAATAATCACATTGCCATTTGACAGATCATGAACTGTACACTTGTCATCAACAAATTTCACAACCAAGCCAATCTTGGCCAATGCAGAAACTGATAACAGGTTCTTCTTGATCCCTGGCACAAATAAAGCATCTGACAAAGTGAAAGAACTACCATCAGCAGTAGTCAAAATGATCTTACCAACCCCATAACAGGATGAGAGGAGTTGTTGGCACATGTAACAATATTCCCTATAGGGGAAGGCTCGAGTGAAGAGAAGAAACTGTGCTGCGAGGTAATATGTTTGGTTGCCCCACTGTCAAAGTACCAAACATCTGAGTCTACTGCAGACATGCACTGCTCATGCGAAAATGAGTCAAAACTGCAAACAATAGTAAACACCCATTCTTCTTCCTGCACAAGATTAGCAAACTCCGTTTTTTCTGCTTACTAGTAGAAGAGCTCCATTTTCCTTTGCCCTTCTGACTTGCCAGGAAAGCTTGATCTGCAACACGCATAATGGACCTGTTCTGCCTAGATTGATCTTCCTGCAACAGAACATAGACTAACTCCTCAAATGATAAGGGATTTGGATTGCCTTTCATCATCAATCGAAGAGTAGAAGCAAAACTCTGATATGAATCAGGAAGACCATTCAGAACGGTCTGCACAAGTGAGCTATCTGGTATAACCTCATCAGCAGAAATCAACTGTTCCTTCAAGTCTTTGATCTTTGTCAAAAAACTGTCCATAGAATCACCTTCATTCATGTGCTCACTCTCCAACTGTTTTCGAAGGTAAGCAACACGAGCCTCATTCCTAGCCTGGTACAATGTGGTAAGTGTATCCCAAGCATCCTTTGCTGTTCTGCAAGAGCGAATATGAGGAATAATGGCACGTTTGACAAACAAAGCTATCAATGCATGTGCCTGGGCATCTCTGCTATCCCAACAAATCTGCTCTGCAGTAGGTGCAACAAAAACAGCAACACGAACAGGAATCTGCAGAATATCATCTTCGATACCATCTCCATCAGCTTCAGCACCTGTATTTGCAGTACCTGTAGTCGCAGGTGTAACAAGACGTCTTTCAACACCCTGCACAATGTTCCACAGTCCTTTTGCAACCAATACATGTCGCATCATATAAGCCCATAATGGGTAGTTGGTACCATCCAACTTATCCTCAATAGCCAACATACAGAATACATCACTGCTTTCAACCATGGCCGGTGACTAAAATACCTTGATGCAAAAAATTGACTATATCTCAAAAAGTTGAACGGAGCTACCCAGACGAGTTCTGCTAGACCTGTAGCAGACTTTGAGACGCTTATACTGGTGAACAGAAACTGGTATATACCTTTGGCAGAAAAAGAAGAAATAGCCTGCACAAGCGTTGCGATAGTGTGTTCGGAGGTCGAAACGAGCTCTGATCGCGATTTTGGCACCGCAAAGCGAAGCAGTTTTGATCTCTGAAACACCCTGAGTATGCTCAACAAATTTTATGCGAATCTGAGACTGCAACCGGAGAGGTGTAGACGATGCCCTAGATGAAGCGGCGACCTGCTCTGATACCAATTGTTGGAGTTAGACGTCTACGGAAGCACGCAAACAACACAAGGAAGAAGAAGAAGCTTGGAGCACAACACACAATACTGAATGTATTACTAGAGAATGTACAAAGATAAGTAGCCCATTAGGACAATAGGCGTATATACAAGCCGGGGTTAAAAAACCTCCTAAAGAGGGAAAAAAGTGCCCCGACGGTTGAAGTATGTTCACACACATCACTACCTAAATATATCAACAGAATCTCCTTTGTTCATATCCTCACTCTCAAACTATTTTCAAAGGTAAGCAATATGAGCCTCATTTCTTGCCTAGTATAATGTTGTATTGCAAGCATCTTTTGTTATTTTGGAGGTGAAAATGGGAGGGACAATGGCACATTTGACAAACAAATCTTTTAATGCAACAACATGTGCAATAAAAATTGTAGCATGATCAAGAAAATGATAATCATTATCAACACCATCTGCATCATCTCCAATCAATCTAGTTGTAGGTGTAGTAGGACGTTTTTTGATACCCTGTACACTATTCCACAACCATTTTACTACCAATACATGATGCATCATGTATGCCCACAATGGGTAATTTGTACCATCCAACTTATCCTCAATAGCCAACATGTGGAATACATCATTGCTTTAAGCCATGGTCAGTGACTAAAGACCTTTATGCAAAAGATTGACTATATCTAAAAAAATTGAACAAAAATACCATGTCGAAATCTACTAGAATTGTAGCAGAGTTTGAGGAACCTATACTAGCAAACCGAAACATGTATGTATGTTTGGCACAGAAGGAAAAAAATACTTGCAAATGTGTTGTAATAGTGCATTCAAACAGCCAAAACGAGCGCAAATAAAAAATTTCAACACCATAAAATGAATCTATTTTGAGCTGCTAATTGCCATGAGTATCTTCACCAATTTTCATGTGATTCTGAGACTATGGCCAGAGGGGTGTGAACAACACCCTAGAGAAAGCAATGACCTTCTCTAATACCAATTGTTTAAGTTCAAGGTCTGTGGAAGCACATGAAGAGCACAAGGAAGAAGAAGAATCTCAGAGCACAACACAATACAAGTATTACCAAGTCAATGTACAAAAGTAAGTGACATGTTAGGGTTATAGGCATATATACAAGCTAGGTGGAAAAAACCCTCCTAAAGTGGGAAAAAGGTGCCACGATAGTCCCAAGTGTGCTCACACATCTCATTGTTGAAATATATCAACAAGTTAGATGAAACACCCATTCCAAGAATTCATAGTCCTTAATTAACACCTATCAAAACAAGGTAATCATGATATGATCAAATACTCTTCCAATAAAGCCTACCAATTGACCACACTAATATACTTGAAAACATCCAAGCCACCATGGATTCATCTTTGATTATAGTGAAAGTATAGTAGAGAATCCTTTTATATGTCTATCATTGCTTTATACATCAAAATTATTGCTACTGTTTCCATCTTGAGGATCTCACACTCATCCAGCTTTATAACAAAATTGAGAACATCTTTTATTTCTGCATGGTTGATATTGTAGAAGTCAACCATCAGTCTTTGCAAGAGATCCAAGTCCATAAAGATGTTGTTCTACTCATCATATTGTATAGTTCCTTGTTTTCCTTTGAATTCCTTTATTATAAGGTGGGGAAACCCAATGTAGCCATTTAGCTTGTCATTGAGTCTTTTTCATAGGTTCTAAACATAACTAATAGTTGGAAAGAGTTTTGGAGTGATTCCTTTAGCTTTTAGCCCAGATTTTACTATCCTCTATAAGAATGTGTAGTCCTTCTGGCTAATTCCATTGTCATCCATTGCTTTTTACACACTATTGAGCGATATGGTGTTATTACGAATAAACCGATGGATCACTTTTCTCTGCACAACTTAAAATTTTTTCCTCCTATAATAATTCCTTTGCAATCTTATCAGCTTTGGTGGGTTGAAATTTGGATTAACATTCTACTTGTTAGGTTGCATGGCCTCCTTGCAATATCCAAGCATTCCCTTCTCACCATTCCTAATAAAATCTAGAAGAGTTGTAGGATTGAAGAAAGATGGATGATTCTAGGTTTGAGGTTTGAGAGGATACATAGATATGTCACATTTGATATCTACATTTTGTGTTCAAGAAGAATTTGGTGCATTCCTTTCATTCACCAAGAGATAACTCCCTCCACACAATGTTTTTAGGTTGGAGCATAAGGAGGTGGAAGGTCAATGTGAAGATGGTACTATCAACTTCAGGTGCTTGCCCAGACTCAGTCCGGCATCGTCCCTTCTGTTTCACACACGCTTCTTTCATTAATAAAAAAGGTTACACCATTTGCGCTACGCCCTTTCGGTGTGTGTGTGACTTTTCAGAATTACATTTCAGAATATGTTAATTCCATTCCATTCCGGCGGCTCACACTGGCACGCACGGTGGACTCGAACCCAAATGCATCGATGCACGAGAGTCTTTCTTCCTGGACACCCAATTGTTTTTCCTGGTGCTCTAATTCTTGAGAGTTGAACTGCATCGTTTTATAAAAATCCTGCCTTTCTATTTGAACAGCTTCGATATCTTTCTTTAATTGAATATTATGGCCAATTTCTTCTTCCAAAGAGCGACTTTTCTGGAAGAGTTCTTCGAAAACTTTATCTAATGTTGCGTCAGCTTTTATGACATTTGTAGCGAGCGTCTGAGAAGCTTCTTCTAATACACTGAGCTTATCCCTTGTTTCACGGAGTTCATTGCCTAATGCAGTGATTGCATCTTGTTTATCTGTAACTTCTTGTTTCAACACGTTAATCACCATGTCTTGATTGGCGATAATAGTATCTTTTCCGATCAGTTGTTCCCGCAATCACTGAATTTGTGTTTGTAGGGAATGAACATCTGTTTTGGCCTCGATGAGTTCTTCCTGGAGAGGCACTATGTCTGCTTCCAGGATGTCAACTTTGCTTTGAAGCTCATGACGAATAGCTTGTTGTGCATTCTGCAGTTGAAGGGGTAATTGTTGTGATAAGTGTAATAAAAATTGACCCATTGACGCCAATTGGGTGAACGTAGTAGGGACGGGAAGAGGAGGTGTAGGCCACGATGGTTGGGCAGAAAGGATTTTTGGGGACGAGGGTGGAGAATAATCAGGAGAAGAAGGGAAAGTGGATGAAGCTTCATGGGCTGCTGCCGGAGGCGAGGAGGGAGGAGAAGCAGAAGCAGCAAGAAGGGTGATTGGAAGAGGAAGAGGAAGAATAGGCTTTTGGACCAAGACGATGCCTGCTCCTTGTTGGGGTGAAGGCAGAACTTCTATAATTTTGGTAATCGCAACTTCAGTGATTTGCTGTTGATTTTGCGTGTCTGCCTGATCACCTGCGGGTTGCGAGGATGGTTGATGACAAGCAACTTCAGTACTTCCTTCCACTGTGTCTGGCACAACATTATCATCCACTTGTTGCATTTCATCCCTCCTTGGAGTTTCAACCACATCTTCCATGGTAACATCGGGATCCGGTTGCTTAATAGGAGAAGATGGTGCAGATGCTACTTGTAATGAAGTCGCTGTATCGTGAAAGACTTCAACTTCTTGTGCATTGGTTGATACCTGCTCTTGACTTTGTGAGGGGCTGATGCAGCTACGCTGGAGAAGATCTGCGTTATCATCCTCAACCTCCATGACAGATTCTTCTCGAATGAGCGAAGGGTGGGGTTGAATGTTCTGCAGGATGGGATCAGTAGCAAAGAGAAGAGATAATATGTGGGGCAACCGGGTACGTGGTATGTGTTGCTTGGAGGCCTGCTTCACAATGGCTTGACACTCCCGATGGATGCGTTTAAAGAAAATTGCTGCCCAATTAACTGATTCATGGGATGCAACCTCGATCACGGAGTAAAAGGGTCGGGATATACCGTAATTGTGTTTTTGTAAGTTAAGAGAAGCAACTAAAAACTGGAGTGCGGTACACTCCGGCTTGGGGCGGCAAAGAATAGCAAATTCATTGGAAGACTGGCGAGGAAACAATTGGTGCATCGTGGCTAGGGGAATTAGTGGAACCTCTACTCGTCCTTCCTGAGCCAGATGGAACCACTGTGCAACAATGTCAATAGTGATCACTATGCGAGGGTTCAAGCAGGTAATCGGCCAACATGTATCAGTTTGAGGCAGCTCAGCGATCCCAACACATAAGCAATAGCATGATAGGGCATATACAAGACCTCGACACATCCAAGAAGGTTTGGGAGACCTTGGAGAGATTGTACTCTTCATCAACCAAGGCAAGGAAGATTCAGCTCAAGAATGAGCTGAATAATCTTCGGAAATCACCAAGTACTAACATAAATGAGTAATTTTGAAAGTTAAGGAGCTTGCAGATGCTCTAGGCTCAATTGGGAGCCCAATCAAAGATGACGATCTTGTTGTGCACACTCTCAATGGCTTGAGATAGGATGAAAGGTGGAAAGCATTCACCACATCATTTATGTGAGGGATTCCCTACCAGAATATGATCAATTAGTCACATTGATGGTGACCGAGGAGATGAACTAAGGAGGTTCACAATCAAAGGGCAGCCAAGCCCAAGTTTTCTATGCAGGTAGAGGCAAAGGCAAAAGAGGTGGACAAAACTTCTAAGGCAGAGGGAGAGGAAGGTCAAGCTCAAGCTCAAGCAAACAAGAAGGCTCCAACCAAAGCTATGGATCAACAGGAAGAGGAAGGAGTAGAGGAAGAGGAGGAAGATCACATGGAAAAGAAGCATCCAATGGAGAATGTTACAATTGTGGAAAACCAGTCCATTATGCAAGAGATTGTTGGTCCAAAGGAGGAGGCAATCAAGGATACAAAAGGAACCAAGGTAATTATGCTAGTACTTCAACAAATTCAGAAAATGAGAACTTGCTTATGATGTATGGTTCAAGTGAAAGAGTCAATTCAGATTTTACATGGTACATTGATAGTGGTTGTAGCAACCATATGAGTTGCAATAAAGATGTTTTCTTTAATTTACATTCACCCATCACTCAAGGAAATGTAGAGACAAGGGATGACATTGAGCACAAGATTACACATGTGGGAGATGTTGCATTGAATGGATCTCAAAGCTCCAAGGTGTTGAAGGATGTGTTGCATGTGCCAACCATCACAAAGAACTTGGTTTCGGTAGGTCAAATGGTTGAAAGAGGTTATGAGGTGAGGTTCAATGAGCAAGGATGTTTTTTTGAAAACCCCATGCAAGACTACACGCTCATAGCAAAAGGAAAGAAGCAAGGAAGACTCTTCACCATGGAGGTAAATCCATCAACCCCTCACACTGTCTACTTGTCAATTGGAAATAAACAGATTGCAGAAATCGACTTATGGCATAAAAGTATTGGGCACATAAACTTACAAAGGATGAAGGACATGCAAAGGAAGGGCTTGGTGAGTGGTCTACCTGATCTTACATCTCAAAATATGCAACATTTGTGCCATGCTTGTCAATTAGGAAAACAAAGCAGATTGCCATTCAAGAAGGGAGCACATATGAAGTCTTGAATCTCATACACACAGATGTATGGGGACCTACAAGGGAGCCATCCATTGGAGGTAATATATATTTTGTCACATTTATAGATGATCATTCAAGGTTTGTTTGGATGTATTGCATGAAGTCAAATCCAGAGGTGTTTTACCACTTCAAGAGGTTCAAAAACCTAGTGGAGAAGGAAACATGGAAGTATATAAAGACTCTCAGATCGGATGGAGGGAGAGTATTTTTCAAATGAATTTTCAAATTTTCTACATGACCATGGCATAAAAAGGCAATTCACTTGCAGCTATACACCCCAACAAAATGGGGTGGCAGAAAGGAAGAATAGATACATAGCAGAAGTGGCTAGATCTTTGTTAAATGAAATGAATGTTCCTAACTCTTAATGGGCTGATGCAACAAATACAGCCATATACATTATGAATAGGTGTCCAACCTCAGGAGTACATGGAGTTACACCTTATGAAGCTTTGTGTGGTAAGAAACCCAACCTTTCACATCTCAAAGTATTTGATTGTGTGTGTTATGTTCACATACCTCAAGAATTGAGACACAAGTTAGACCCGAAGGCAGATAGGTGTATATTTCTTGGATATTCTTCAGAGAAAAATGGTTTTAGATGCTATAGCCCTTGCATCAAAGAGCTTAAGGTATCTACGAATGTAATATTTGATGAGTTGCTACCTTGGTATGGTAGCAAAGATGTGTTACAGGTTGACGATGCATATGAAGCCGAGAAGAAGTTCAAAGAGCAACAACAAAGCATGGAGATAAGTGGTCCAACCACTTCAAGCACACCATGAGAGGAGCGTACTACATTAGCTTGGCATGGAAGGACAATGAATGAAGCTCATTCAAGTGAAGGAAGTAGCAAAGGAAAGGAAAAGGCAAATGACGAAGACCATCGATGGGTAGACATGGAATCTACAAGTGATGAAGATATGGAAAAATTAGAAACTCCACGATTTAAAGCATCTAAACCAAGGATGAGGAGATTCCTACCACCTAATGGTGAGGTAAGGTCATCTAGTAGGGTTAAATACCATGTTCAAAGGTTAACTTATGATTCATTCATTGCAAGACACTATGCCTACATCAGTCAAGTTATAGCTTGTGAAGAACCTAACATTTTTGAAGAAGCAAACAAGCATAAGGAATGGATTGAACCCATGGAGGAGGAAGTCAAAGCACTTGAAGAAAATGATGCTTGGTCATTGGTGCCAAGAACAAAGGACATGAAAGTCATTAGCAACAAATGGGTGTACAAGGTAAAGAGGCATGCAGATGGGAGCGTCTCCAGGTATAAAGCAAGGCTCCTTGCCAAAGGTTTTGCTCAAAGCTATGGCATAGACTTTGAGGAAACATTCAGTCTAGTAGCTAAGATGTCCACCATCAGAAGTTTGATTGTAATTTCAGCCTCAAAAGGTTGGAAGATGTACCAGTTGGATGTGAAGAATGCTTTCTTAAATGGAGAGCTTGAAGAGGTAGTCTTCATGGACCAGCCTCAAGGCTTTGAAGATGAGAGGTTTCCACATCATGTATGTAGGCTAAAGAAGGCTCTTTATGGACTCAAGCAAGCCCCGAGAGCTTGGAACCAAAGACTTGTGGACTACTTGGTAAAATGTGGATACAATCAGAGTCATGCTGACCCATCACTCTTTGTGAAGAAGGAAGGTAGCAAAATTGTTTTCATTTGTATATATGTTGATGATTTGATCATTATAGGGGATGATGAAGCCAACATCAAGGACATAAAGAGGAAGCTTGGATGTGAGTTAAAATCTCAGATTTAATAATTTTAAGGTACTTCCTTGGGATTGAAGTACTATATAAAGAGGAAGGTATATACTTGATTCAAAGGAAATACATTCTTGATCTTTTGAAGAAGTTTGGCTTGTGTGATTGCAAGCCCATTTCAAATCCATTAGAAGTAAATGTTTAACTAAGTGCTCATGAAGGTGAAGAAGTGAAGGATGTGACCATGTATAGGTCAATAATTGGTTCTCTTTTGTATGCTACTATGACAAGACCTGATATTGCACATGTAGTTGGAGTGTTATCTCAATTTTTGCAAGCACCAAGAGTACCTCATCTTGGTGCAGCCAAAAGGGTACTTAGGTACCTCAAAGGATCAATGAATGAAGGTCTATATTATTTATTTGATGATGGATTAAATGTACAAGCTTCTTATGATGCTGATTGGGCAGGTTCCAAAGATGACATGAGGAGCACTAGTGGATATGTTATCATGCTAGGGAAGAAGACCATCTCATGGATGTCAAAGAAACAACCAACCGTGGCTCTTTCATCGACCGAAGCTGAGTATAGAGGCTTAGCACAAGTCTCATGTGAGCTTATGTGGCTCAAGAAGTTGTTTGTTGACCTTGATTTGCAGGTTAAGCAAGTACCAATTTTTTGTGACAACATAAGTAGCATATGCTTGGCTCAAAATCCGGTGTTCCATGCAAGGTCGAAGCATATAGAAGTGCATTTTTCCCTAACACTTCTGGTAATGTTGCTTCAACATCTCATACATGTACATAAGCGTGTCAAGTAATTGATGAAAATAGTGATCCAAAATCATGGTCCAAAGTAATGAAATCCCTAGATCGGGGAAAAATGCATCAAGGAATCTTAAAGTCTGCAAGTAATGAGATTCGAGGTATAAGTGCATGGAAAGAGCCCATATATACTTTTACAATGGCCACATCTTCAAGTGCTATATATGCACAAACCCTAATTAAGGGAGGCGCAAAGGAACATGTGGAAGCTGAGCAAACTAAAATCAAACCAATATCAAACACATAACAAAACAAAAATAAACAAAACCCACCAAGAAAACAATATGAGGCTTCCCATAATTTGATAGACTCCTCGCTTCTAAGGGAGGATAATCAAACAAACAAAGAAGCAAGACATGATAATAACCAAGATTTAAAGATATCTACGGGATGTCAAGGCGATCAAAAAGAGATTGAAAATAAAATACCTCAAGATAATCCAGTGAGTTTGTGTGAAGATCAAGCACAAGATGGTTCCTTGAATGATGAAACCAAGCAATATTATGTGAAGAAGTGTGTAATGATGATGAGTATGATGAATGCTTGAGTTTGATTGATTGTGGAGAGTTTTTTTCAATGGGAATGCATGAAAATCTTATAACTCAAGATGATTTTTTTGATTGGATGTATGCCAGTTTGGATTTGCATGATTTTGAGTGTGAACAATTAGATGAATTGAATGAATCATTTTTACAAAGTGAATGTATGTTGGATGAAAACTTTGAATTTAATCCAATTCAAATAGATGCACTTCAAATGAATGAAAATTTTTCAAATAATATTATTGAATATGATGTTTCTAATATCACTTATGCGTTTATGAGTATAGGTGCTAATTTAGAGCTGATTGAAGATTTTGAGTTTGAGTGGATCGTATGAAAGGCAACAACTTTTGAGTTGCTAATTCATGTTCTACTACAGATGGATTTTCATGAAATTCTTTCGTGGATTGCATGTGCATATTGCTTATTTGCATTTAATGCTTCTCATCTTTTGTTTAGTTTTAATGAGTGTAGGAAATGATCCAGTGAAAAGAGAGATGACAAGCGAAACATGGAGTTCAAGAATTTTTTTTCCATCAGTTTTCCTCCTTTAACTCTAATCTTTTCTTTGCACCATTTTTGAGTTGCATTGCACATAAAGTATGCATAAGTTAAGATTGAAAAGAGCACATGTTTTAAATCCTATAGCTGCACGTTCATTTGCACATGAGAGATATTTGTAAATATTATAAATAATAGTACATTGAGCCTTGACTGAAAATGAGAGGAGTTGTGAGTGAGGAGAAAAGTGATTGCATTTGAGAACAAATTCATGAGTGGAGAGGTTCCTAGAAACCATGAGAAGCATTTCCATGCTTGCACCATGATTGTGAATGCTTGCATCTAGAGTATGCATGCTTGGAAATGTATGTGCACAAAGTTTTGAAGCCTATAGAGGCACATCCAATTGCACATTAATTGAATTGTAATCAAATGAGTCTAAACGTTGAGTGCCTTGTCATCGAATGCTAACTACCCATTTTTCTCGCACCATGATGTTTTTTTATGCACTTAACATATGCATGATTAGGGCCCACTACATGGCCGTGCATAGACACATGCTTGATAGCCCATGCACTTGATTCTTTTCACCCTACTTGAGTTTTAAAATGATTTGCAGATGTAGATATAGAGCTTGGTGGTGGTGTGTCTGGAGGCCACACAGGTTTGGAGGTGGTGGATGTCGTGTAGATTTTTATCTCCACTATTTTTCTCTCAAGTTTATAAGAAGATTCTGTAGTGCCAATCATGATCATCTTTTGTAAACATTATGGTTGTGATTTTTCATAAGATCTCCATTGCTCATAATCGATAATGAAAGGGAATTGGAAGGACTACATAAATCGAACATGCATATATAGTGGAAACTCTAGAATCTATGTCTTTTTCTCAAAGGAGTATCTTTCAAGAATGGGAGCATAAACTTTTGATGACATCATATTCAATGGATGAGAAGGGTCGAAAAAAGAAATGGAAGGTTATGTTATCACCGGCACAAAGAAAGGCTGACAGATATATGTAGGGGAAAGGAAGGTAGGTTCGTGGTATCTCTTAGTTGGGGAAGCTGTTGTGCAAGCTATGGGAATGATAGTAGATTGAAAGGAAGGCCTCTCTTTGGGGAACCACTATTGAGGGAGGCACTGAAGGTTCTTCCACTAGTAGCAATTGATCCACATCAATTTGGGCATAAGGGGTGGGGTTGGAATCTTAGAAAGGCTTGGTCTCGATCAATCTCAGGGGAAAAATGAGGCCAATGTATAGGAAGGAGGTTTCTTCACTCTTTGATAGGAGGAGAAAAAGTCTGGAAGGGGAGTATGAATGAAGGATGGGTCCGTCATATGTTCTGAAAACAAAAAGCTCATAGAATAGGAATTTTTTTTCCTTCAAAAAAATCATCAAGGAATGCTCTGAAAGAGAGATGCTAAAGATCATGGGTTGGGGATGACTAAGGTAAGGGGAGAGAAACCCTGTGCTACAGATCGATGCTGAAGTTCTCACAGTTTTGAGAAAGATCAAGAAAGAACTGGCCAGAGAAAGGAAAACGGAAGGGATCATCCAGATTTCTTGAGGAATATAGTAGCCAAGCACTATAAAGATCCGAGATGAGCTAGAAGAGGAAGCAAGCACACAATCAGCTTAGAGAAAGGGCTCTTCACTTTGTGGAAATCGCCATTTGTATGCATCTAAGAGGACAATTGAAATCAAGAATTCTAACACAAACGGAAGAAATAATCATTGTTATTTCTGTGTAAAGAATTGTTCGAGACAGGAAAGTTTCCTTCACGTGAATCCCTAGAACGGAGATACAGTAACAATTCTATCAGAGATGCAAAATGATATGGAAGATTGAAGCAGATTATAGACACATGCTTGTGAGCCATTACAAAAACAATTGGATTGTTGTGCTTTTCAAAATATAAAAGTGATAACTTTGATATGGACCATAGCTTGATTTGATAAGTATACCAGACAAAAGCAGAAGTTAACAAGAAGCACAAAATGGATGACTAGTGTGCGAAGCAGAATACAACATGTGAATGCTGAATCTAACCAGAGTGAGCTTTATATCTAATGAGAATGATATTGTCAGTATCTATTGTACAAGGAGATGAGAAACAGAGCATGACCTTGTTCCGAAAGCCAAGCTGTACAGTTTTTGTTGATAGGCCTTTAGGAAATGCAAGAAAAGAAACATGGTTATTTGAAATATGAAGAAAAGCACATTATCATAGGCTAGATGTTATGAACTCACTTCATGAACGCTTGTCCTGTTGATATATTTAGGTAGTGATATGTGTGAACACACTAGGACTGCCAGGGCAATTTTTTCCCTCTTTAGGAGGTTTTTTCCCCCGGCTTGTATATACGCCTATTGCCCTAATGGGCTACTTATCTTTGTACATTCTCTAGTAATACATTCAGTATTGTGTGTTTGTGCTCCAAGCTTCTTCTCCTTCCTTGTGCTGTTTGCGTGCTTCCGCAGACGTCTATCTCCAACAATTGGTATCAGAGCAGGTCGTCGCTTCATCTAGGGCGCCATCGACACTCCTCCGTTTCCAGTCTCAGAATCGCACGAATTTTGGTGAGCATACTCAGCATGTTTCTGAGATCAAAACTAAGAATCGCACGAATTTTGGTGAGCATACTCAGCATGTTTCTAAGATCAAAACTAGTTCGCTCTGTGGTGCCAAAATCGCGATCTGAGCTCGTTTTGGCCTCCAAACGCACTATAGCAACGCTTGTGCAGGCTATTTCGTCTTTTTGTGCCAAAGGTATACACCAGTTTCTATTCACCAATTTAAGCGTCTTGAAGTCTGCTACAAGTCTAGTAGAATTCGTCTGGGCAGTTCTGTTCAACTTTTTGAGATATAATCAATTTTTTGCATCAAGGTATTTTAGTTACCGGCCATGGCTGAAAGCAGTGATGTATTTCGTATGTTGGCTGTTGAGGATAAGTTGGATGGTACTGTGAAGAGGTGGATAGGTATGTGCTTGAACATGAAGAGGTGTTGCAAAATCCTTGATCTACACCAGCCAAATGAACTCCAGGAGTATATGGTGGGCCCTTATAGCTTGCCAATGGATGTATTAGACACCCTATGTACCTTGGAAGATCACTCTCAAAAAAGATAGATCAAAACAGATAAGTTGGAGTTAGCTCAGAGGTGAAAACTTGCTATTCTTGGTTCATACACCTGTCCAGTGTTTTACATAATTCTCTGAGCACAGAAGCAATTAGCTTAATTCCTCTTGGGGAAGTCTAGTTAGCTTAAAGAGCTAACTTTCAAGAGTAATCTCATAAAAAATAATGAACCACACACTGAGAATGAGTTTTAACAAGTGATGACATCATCCCGATTTTCACGGGCTGCTACAAAAATAGACTAGTGAGCAGAAAAATCAACATAACTCAAAATTTAGGAATCCAATGATTATGCAAATTTGTATGGTTATACTAGACAGTAAGCTGAATCCAACAAGATTTAAATCACTGAATTTGGATAAGTAACCACTGAGCAATGGCTCTGACAAGATGAGTGAAAAAGTCGGGTACCTGACAGAGAGGTGAAGATGAACAGACCCTGTTGACTTCAAATAAACATAACTGAAGATTGCAACATCCAAATGACATGAAACTTTCTGAGCATATAGTAGACTTATAGAGCTAACTTTACCAAGTTAAATCACTGAAAATGATGCACCAAGCTCAGAGAAAACATCCCTGCAAGCTGACTGAGAAAAACTGAGAGTAATGGCAGTGAGTAGTACACTTCACAAGAACATGGAAAGATGAACTCAAATAATCATGAAAATGAAAGTATATTGCTTGTACAATACAATGACTTACTGATACATATGTGTGCCTTGTAATCACACCTTGATATGGCATAAAGCTCAGCTCTTGGAGGTCTTCACATAGGTCTCTCTAACCACGACTAAAACTGCCATCTATTTATAGTTGAGTTTGGGAGGCTAACTTCCCTCAATCACTCTCCAATCAATCAATGATTGATTTGATTCTCTACCTACCACAAATCACGAATTCGTGGCTCCTCTTTCCATTCTTGATCATGTGGACTCAACCACTTAAGATTCTCTTACTTTTACATTAAGTAAACTCTTCAAAAGTTACAAGAGGTAGTTCACAAGTGAACTTTACATAGTCTTCTTTTTAAAGCTTCTTCTAAGACTTTGTGAGACTCAAGCCAATACTTAGGCTTGTCATAGACTTGCTCCAACAGGTACCAACTACCCATTATGGGCTTATATGATGCGACATGTATTGGTTGCAAAAGGATTGTGGAACATTGTGCAGGGTGTTGAAAGACATCCTGTTACACCTGTAACAACAGGTACTGCAAATACAGGTGCTGGAGCTGATGAAGATGGTGTCGAAGATGATATTTTGTAGATTCCTGTTCGTGCTGCTGTTTCTGCTTCACCTACTGTAGAGCAGATTCGATGGGATAGCAGAGATGCCCAAGCACATGCATTGATAGCTTTGTCTGTCAAACGTGCCATTATTCCTCACATTCGCTCTTGCAGAACAGCTAAGGATGCTTGGGATACACTTACCACATTGTACCAAGCTAGGAATGAGGCTCGTGTTGCTTACCTCCGAAAACAGTTGGAGAGTGAGCTCATTCAATGGACAGTTTCCTAACGAAGATCAAAGATTTGAAGGAAGAGTTGATTTCTGCTGATGAGGTTATACCAGATAGCTCACTTGTGAAGACCGTTCTGAATGGTCTTCCTGACTCATATCAGAGTTTTGCTTCTACTCTTCGGTTGATGATGAAAGGCAATCCGAATGCCTTATCATTTGAGGAGTTAGTCTCTGTTATGCAGACACCCTCTTTAGGAAATTACCTTTACTTCGTGACTTTCATTGATGATTTTTCCAGGCATGCATGGGTATATCCACTCAAAGCAAAGTCCAAAGTGTTCATGTGCTTTAAAAAATTTTTGGTTTTGGCTGAAAATCTGTCGGCATGTAAAATGGGCACCCTCCATTCTGATCGAGGGGGGGAAGATATGTCTTCTGATTTTAATGCATTTCTGGCTGAACGTGGGATAAAACACCAGTGTAAAGTGCCATATACACCTCAACAGAATGGAGTTGCTGAACGAAAGAACAGGTCACTCATGGAGATGGCGAGGTGCATGGTCAAGAGTCAGGCTTTACCACATAGTTTCTGGCTTGAGGCTGTCATGTGTGCAGCATATGTACTAAACAGGTGTCCCACTAAAGTGCTGCAGTCTATCACTCCATATGAGGCTTGGCATGACCGCAAGCCATCTTTTGCTCATCTGCATGTTTTTGGTTGTTTGGCATATGCACTAGTGCATGAACAACATCGCAAAAAATTGGATGATAAGGTAGTAAAATGTATTTTTGTTGGGTACAGTTCTGAAAGTAAAGGCTATCGTCTGTATCATCCACAGACTAAACGCATTCTGGTTAGCCGTGATGTTGTCTTTGTGGAAGATACTATTTAGCCATTGCTTTCATGTACTAAGGAGACATCTGTTAGCTCCAAAGACATGTATGATACTTTAATGCCTCTTTTTACAGGTGGACAGTCTAGTGCTCGTCCTAATGAGGCAACTTCTCAGCCTTTGCAGGTTTCATATGATGATGCAGATCATTCCATTTCTGATGCAGATTTACATGATGCACTTGTTGAGGCAAAAACTATGCCAAAATGGCTGGTGCAGACTTTGCGTGACAGCAAATTAGATGCACCTCTGTCATATCGTACTCATTCAGGCTCTCATAGTGCCTCCTTTGCATCAGATTGCTATGCTATGGTTGTGTCTAGTCTCTGTGATGAGAATGAGCCTGTTTCTTTTGATGAAGCACAGAATTCAGAAAATTGGATGGCTGCTATGCAATCTGAATATGATGCTATAATGAAGAATGGTACATGGTCTTTATGTGACTTGCCTCCTGGCAAGAAGGCCATTGGCACTAAGTGGGTATACAAGCTGAAGCGTAAACCACATGGTACAGTTGATAGGTATAAGGCTAGGCTTGTGGCAAAGGGTTATGCGCAAGAAAGAGGCATTGATTTTGATGAGACCTTTGCACCTACATGCCGTATGACTACTGTTCGGAGCATTTGTGCACTTGCAGCCCATCTGGTTGGAATGTACATCAGTTGGACATTAAAACAACATTTCTGAATGGTGACTTGCATGAAGAAGTGTATGTTTTTCAGCCCCGTGGCTTTGTGCAGAAAGGGCATGAAAACTAGGTGTGCAAGTTAAAGAAGGCATTATATGGTTTAAAGCAAGCACCACGTGCTTGGTATGAGAAGATACATGCCTATCTGGTTGCACATGGTTTTGAGAACAGTCCAACTGAAAGCACCTTATATGTTAAGCGTGCTAATGATGGGCTTCTGATCATTGTTGTCTATGTTGACGACATGCTGCTCACTGGTCCTGTTGAGAAGCATATTGCTGATTTCAAGGCTGATTTGCATGCCTCATTTGAGATGTCTGATTTGGGGCATTTGCATTATTTGGGCATTCATTTTATGCAAGTTGATGGTGGAATGGCTTTGTGTCAAACGAAATATATTGACACATTATTGCAGTGTTTTGGCCTTGAAGACTGTAAGCCTATTTCCACTCCTATGGAGACAGGTTTACGATTGAGTCTTCATGATGCTAGAGATGCATTTGATGCTATTCTCTATCAACAGGTTGTTGGATGCTTGATCTACTTATGCATTACTCGGCCAGATATACAGTTTGCTGTCTTATAGATGAGCAAGTTTATGTGTTGCCCAGGAGTCATGCATTGGAAGGCGGTTAAGCGCATCTTTCGCTACTTGAGTGGTACTCGGCTACTTGGGTTGTTTTATCCCAAGGTGGGATCACTACCGCCAGATTTGCATGCTTTTTCTGACTCAGATTGGGTTGCCTGCTATGACACTCGTGTGTCCACCAGTGGTTTTTGCTTCATGCTTGGTAGCTCATGTATATCTTGGTTGAGCAAGAAGCAGCCTACTGTGGCCACTTCGAGTTGTGAGGCTTAGTATAGGGCAGCTTTCACAGCGACTGTTGAGTGTGTGTGGCTCAAACGCCTTATGGCTGATTTGGGTGTTGGCCAGTCTTCTGCCACCACCATCTTCAATGACAGTCAGAGCGCATTGGCAGTTGCAAGGAACCCTGTGCTCCATGCTCGCACTAAGCACATTGATGTGCATTATCACTATGTCAGGGAGAGGTTCTCTGCTGGGGAGATCAGCTTGGCATACTGCCCACGCAGGAGAACATTGCAGACCTTTTCACGAAGGCTCTGCCTAGGGAGAAGTTTGAAGCTTTCCGCAAAGCTTTGGGCTTACTTCCTTTTGTGGAGTGATTTCCACATAGCTTGGCACTTCCTTATACATGAGTGCCAGCTCCTTGTTCACCGCATCACTCCCAGGGGGGATTTGTTGATATATTTAGGTAGTGATGTGTGTGAACACACTAGGATCGCCGGGGCACTTTTTCCCTCTTTAGGAGGTTTTTTCCCCCGGCTTGTATATACGCCTATTGCCCTAATGGGCTACTTATCTTTGTACATTCTCTAGTAATACATTCAGTATTGTGTGTTTGTGCTCCAAGCTTCTTCTCCTTCCTTGTGCTGTTTGCGTGCTTCCGTAGACGTCTATCTCCAACATGTCTGATGTCATTTTCTGGAGATGAAAAACAGAGAGAAAAGGGATGTGATGAGCACGGTCACATGGGAATGCGCTAAAGAGCGTCACCTGTGCAAAGACCGTAATTGAAGGGATCTTGGGCAGAAAAAGTGTTGCAACATGCATAAGAAGGCATTTGCATCAAGGCGCATAAAGAAGCAAAATGATATGAAATGGAATTTGCTTTGTGAAATATCACTCCTTGAAGTCCTAGTTCAAGGATTTAAATCAAGCATCCTATTGGGCATTGAGGGTCTAAGTTTGTGTGGAAACATATGGCGGATTTTTTGTTCAACAGTACTAAAGGAGCGTACAGGTGCACGTGTTTTCGTTTTCAAAATCATGTCATGTATGTTATCTACAATAGATTTACAAGTATTCTATTTCCCTAATTCAAGGTCCCATGCCACTCTTATACATATTTTGTTTGCTCACATGATATTCCAAAGGTTGTGCTCTGGCGTTCTAAAGTGAAGCCCTCTTCAATTGTGTACTTGAGAGATGATGTTGTATTTTTTAGTTTGATTTTATATTGTCTATACAACGTAGAGATTTTGGGCTAAAAATGTGCTGAGAGAAATGAACGTAGGTTCCTTCACATAATGTTTATTGTTTATCTTTGTGCTCATATGAAAGGGCTATGACATATGGAATGCATGAATTTCGAGAGCTGTATTAGTTATGCAAAATTCATAATTGGCTAATTTCGTCATGCTTATGCATAGGAGTTTATTATTTCAAAGCAATTTCTAATGAAAAGGAACAAGAAATGACAAACTGAGAGCATTTCCATCTTTTCTTTTTATCACTCAAAAGATGGTGTTGTTCTTTTAGTGCACATTTGTAAATTTTTAAGTGTGAAATCTCAATTGGAAGATGTGGGCGAAAGTTCTTCAACGTGAAACCAGTAGGATTGAATAAAACATACTTTTTTTTTAATCTCTAAAATCAAAATTCAAATTAAGATCAAGAACAAAAATTCCAAACAAAATCCATACTTTGTATGATAAATGCAAGGGAAAGCAAAATTCTGTTGTTCGCTGCCAATTGAAGGGAAAAAGAAAAACAGAGAGTATTGCTTTCCCATATCTAATAAAAAGAAGGTGAAAGAGCACTCTCTGTGCTTATTGACATATTCAAGCATAATTCCATGGGTTCTAAAATGCTCATCCATATATATATATATATATATATATCCACATATATACCAATCTTTTATCCATGTAATATGCATTGCATTTGAACTCAACATATATACCAATCGTTTATCCATGTAATTTGCACTGCATTTGAACTCAATGTTATTTAGAAACTTCACATAGCATTTAGAGCTTAAAAAGATAAACAACACAACAAAGGTGCAAGGGAATTGGCTTTGGTCTACTTAATGTCAAAAAGAGTAAGGTTTAGAAGCCCTAGATGATTTTTGCCGAGCAAGATCACTTCTTCTTGGTACAATGTGTGTGCACCCTCCTTTCCATGAACTCGACGAGAACGTCTCTCCTCTTCTCTCTCTCCCTCCAACTCCTCCTTCCTCCTCTTGTTCTGCACACCAAATGATGGGGGATGATTCTAACACCCCAATGCAAAAATGGAAGATGGCTACCCTCCACTAGGTCCATAAGTAGTGACATATGCTCATTATTCTGAACTTTTCTCTGCACCAGTATAGAGACTTAAAATGAAATTCCGCAAAATTGTAGTAGAATATAAGAGCTACCCAAAAAGCTTTAAATAATCCCAAATGGATATTCCAGGGAGAACCACCCTGTGCAAAACAGGCTACCTATTTGCAACACTCTCTATCTATGTGCAGAGATATACCTTCACAAAGTTGGCAATTTCTCACAACTCACTCAGCCAAATAACTTGAAACTTTGCCAAAGTTCAGGGCACAATATGAGAGACCAAATGAAGCTTGAAATCAATGAAAGTGAGTACAATGAGAGAGCAAATAATGCTCTGCAAGTTGGTACAATCAGATTTGGAAACCTAACTACACCTCTGTTGGAACATCAAGCTTACACTATGCTTGAGGTGGATTTGATCTACATCAAAGGCTATCGCGTCGAAAGAATATCTGTTGGAGAGTTCTTTTTCATATGCTCATTTATTGTATTTTTTTGAGAGATTTTCGATGGTTCATTTACTGTGGTAAAAGCCTTGAGCTTTACAAATGTAAAGTTAGAAAAGATAGAGCCAAAATCCCACGAATTTGTGGTGGTTGAAGTTGCATTCAATCAAGCAATCAATCACCTAAAAGTAGATCAAACTAGATCTTCACTTTTCCTAGATTGTAGGAAAGTGAATTGATTCCCTCCAACAACCATTCCCACCTTCATTTGAATTCAAATTCAACTTGTAAAAGTCTTGGAACACTCCTAGATTCTATATAAGGACTTGAAATCACTTGTACATCACATGGAAGCAATATATATACACTTGTGACCATCATTGTCTTGCTCCTTTAATTTTTTGCATCATCTTCTTCGCCAACAGTAATATCGCAGAGGCTGCTGCTCTCTCTCTCTAGAGCTCCACATTGCGTGCAAGATGACTCACTGGAAAGGTATAAGTGTCTAGTTTATGCCTATGAATTTTCATAGCATTTGGTTCAGTAGATTGAGAGAAATCTCACTTTTGCTGTCTCAGGGTTTATTCCTGAAAAATAGGAAGTACCACCGGTGAATGTCGCATTCATTCCTATAGCATATTTTGCTTATTCCTTATAATTTTGTGCATCCCATACACTCAACCCTATGTGTATCACTCCCATAAAAGTATTTTTTCTAATTCTAATCACGTTGGTCGCTATGGGCATTTGAAGTTCATTGTCTCTTCCATAGATAGTAAGTTTTTTTAGCTAGTCGACCCGTGAACCTATCTGTTTTGTATCGACTCATTCTCCTTGATGATCCAAAGTACATAGTGTGTTTCTTTGCACTTATCACATGCCTATAAGGTCTATTTGAGTCTCCATAAGCTCAAGGGCTGGTCTTGTGCCGGTTGGCTTGACCAAACTTCATCGCTTCGAAACGGATTTTTCTACCTTCGACAAGCTTCTCCAAGTTCTTTCAATGGTATCAGAGCTAGATCAAGATGGGTGACGGCTTTCCCTCAATGATCGAGAAGCTTGATCGACACACCTACGCGGCTTGGCAAATCAGAATGGAGGCCTATTTGCAAGGTAGAAATCTTTATGGAATTGTAGCAGGTGATGAAGCTATGCCTATTCCAAGATCCAAAGGAGGAACTACAAAAGAGGAGACAAATAAGCTCACACTTTGGTGCGCAAGGGATGCTCAAGCAAGGTCGTACATACTAAACTCTATCTCTGACTTTCTATTACCACATATTAGAGGATGCAAGACATCTCAAGAGACTTGGGATGCCCTCGAGACTTTCTTTTCTGCTAGTACCAAAGCAAGAAAGAATCATCTTTGGAACGAGTTCAACCAAATGAAGAAGACACCTAAACAAACCATCACAGAGTTTGTTACCAAAGTCAAGGAGGTTGCAAATCAGTTAGCATCCATTGGAGAGCTGATTGAAGAAGAGGTCATCATGAGGCAAATTCTCAACGGCATTCGAAGTGATAAGCAATGGCAATCCTTCACGACGGCCTATGATCTCATCATGGATGTGCAAACTCCAGACTTCAACATCTTTCTTGGACAACTCTTCAATCAAGAAGCCAACAATAGCATAAAGGAAGGTAACTCTTATCATGGTAATTCAACTAGTGCTCTATATGCAGATAAGAAGGATAAGAAGCAGAAAGGCAAGAAGAAGGAAGAAGATGAAGAAGAGACTTCTCAAGCCAACTTCGCAAGCAAGAGCAAGTAGAAAGGGAAGAAGAAAGGAGCAAAGCAATACAAAGCCAAAGATCAGAATGTTCAACCTTGTGCCATATGCGATAAGACCAACCACACCATTCAAAATTACTGGTTCAATGGGAAGACCCAGAAAGGAAGTGGAAGAGGTGGATATGGCCGCAATAGACGCAGAGGTGGACACAACTTCAACAATAACAATAGAAGCTATAATAGAAGGGACTACAACAATTATTCAGAAGATCAACCACATGAAGACTCATTGCTTCTTATGAATGTAAGCCACAAAGAAGGTAAAGAAGATGATCATTTGTTCTACATAGATTCAGGATGTTCGAATCATGTTGCAGGCAACATTGCTCTTCTATCTGATTTGGAAAGTCCAAAGCATAGACATGAAGTGCAAACAGGGGATGACACGAGGCACAACGTGGAGAAGATTGGTAATATCAAAGCTTCCAATGGCAGGACAAACATTCTAAGTAAGGTTCTCTATGTACCCACTATCACTAAAAACCTAATAAGTCTAGGCCAAATAGTTGAAAAAGGCTTGCAAGTTAGGTTCATCCAACATGGAGCTTTTGTGGAAGATCCATGTCAAGGCTTCAAGAAGATAGCCCGAGGTGAGAAGCATGGTAGGGTCTTTACTTTTGAAGTAGGAGAAACCAAGAACATAGCTCTATTCAACTTTGGGTCTCAAACCCTAAGTGAGCTTGAAGTGTGGCATAAGAGACTTGCTCATGTGAATGAAATAACCTTGAAGAATATATGCAGGGATCAAAGTATTATAGGACTTCCGAACATATCAAAGCAACACATGATCAACAGGTGTGATGCATGTCAGATTGGGAAGGCACAAAGACAACCATTCAACCACAAAGGCTACATCCACAACAACTTATTGGACTTAGTACATACAGATGTATGGGGACCAAGTCAAGAACCTTCTTTGGCAGGATCAAGGTATTATGTCTCATTTATTGACGACCATAGTAGATGGACTGTTCTATACTTTATCAAGAGTAAGAATGAAGTGTTTGATTGCTTCAAGAAGTATCTTACACATGTGGAGAATCATACAGGTAGATCACTAAAGAAGCTCATATATGATGGAGGGGGAGAATACTTCTCCAAAGAGTTTGATGAGTTCTTGCAGGAAAAAGGTATCAAAAGGGAAGGGACTACTAGGTACTCTCCTCAACTAAATGGAATTGTAGAGAGGAGAAACAAGACATTGGTTGGATCAGCCCGAACAATGCTTGAAGAGAAGAAGTTGCCACATTATACCTTGTCAATAGACTACCATCCAAATCACTTCAAGATATAACTCCTTATGAAGCATGGCATGGAAGAAAACCTAGTCTTGGACATTGGAAGGTTTTTGGTTGTTTATCTTATTTTCATGTACCATCACAAATAAGAGGTAAGCTAGATGAAAGGGCAACAAAGGCAGTGTTTATTGGATATGATTCAACTCAGATGGGTTACAGGTTCTTCAATTTTTCAACCAAGCAATTCACTACAAGTAGAGATGTTGTGTTTGAAGAACACAGGTCTTGGTATGATGAAGACAAACAAAAGGTAACACTACCATATGATCTTGATTCTGACTCTCATCAATTAGGAAGCAAGCATGATACACAGGTCCAGGATCCAAGAAGTGATACAGACGATGATCAAGATGAAGGAGAAAAGGATTACAAGTTATGGAAGTCAAGAGGCAAAGCAAAGATGAAAGTGATTGGAGAATGCTCCAAACAAGCACCTAGAAGATCAGCAAGAGAGAAGAAGCAACCAGAAAGGTATGGATATGATTCCACATTTGTTACGAAGCATTCAATCTACTTGGCAAAAGACTCTATTTCAGAGGAACCCTCAACCTATGAAGAGGCAAAGGGGAACTCTAATTGGGAAAAGGCCATGAACGAAGAGATAGATGCATTGAAGGAGATGGATACTTGGGATTTGGTTCCAATGTCGTCGAATCAGAGGGTAATTGGTTGCAGATGGGTATATAAAGTTAAAAGAAATTCAGATGGATCAGTTTGCAGGTACAAGGCAAGATTAGTTTCCAAAGGATGCTCACAAACTCATGGTATATACTATGAGGAAACATTCTCACCAGTTGCAAAGATGACTACAATCAGGACATTGATAAGTGTAGCTGCTGCAAGGAATTGGAGACTCCTCCAACTTGATGTGAAAAATGCATTCTTAAATGGTTGGATAAGTGAAGAGGTATACATGTCACAACCACCAGGTTTTGAAAACCATAATCTTCCATCTTATGTTTGCAGACTTAAGAAAGCATTGTATGGATTGAAACAAGCTCCTAGAGCTTGGAATTACAGGTTGGTTACATATCTTCAAGATCAAGGGTTCAATGCTAGCAGCTCAGATCCTTCTCTATTCATCAAAAGGGATCACAATGAGGTTATCTATCTATGTGTATATGTAGATGATATTATTGTCACAAGTGATGATCTAAATGGCATTCAAAGGATCAAGAGACACATGCAAGAGGAGTTCAAAATCAGTGACCTAGGTGAGCTCACATATTTCCTAGGTATGCAGGTGATATATACAGATGAAGGAATGTATTTGACTCAAAGAAGATACATTCAGGATCTTCTTCTCAAGTTCAAAATGGAGAACACTAAACCTGCAGGTACACCTTTGGAAATGAATCATAAACTTAGTGTTTATGAAGGTGAGAAAATTGAAGACATTAAAGAGTATCAAAGCTTGGTAGGTAGCTTGATATATGCTACTCATACAAGGGAAGACATCTCATATAGTGTGGGAGTGCTTAGTCAGTTCATGCACTCATCAAGAAGACCACACATGGATGCGGCTAAGAGAGTACTTAAGTATCTCAAAGGTACAATCAACGAAGGTATATTCTATCCTTACTCTTTAGATTTGGATATCAAAATCTACTCAGATGCATATTGGGCAGGAGCTAAGGATGATAGAAAAAGTACATCTGGTTACTTAGCATTTGCAGGTTCGAAGCTAGTGTCATGGAGTTCCAAGAAGCAACCAACAGTTGCTTTATCTTCAACTGAAGCAGAGTACAGAGGCTTGACCATAGCAACTCAAGAGGCAATATGGTTAAAAGCATTGTATACAGATTTGGGACTTGTGAGTTCCAAACCTCACATATTTGGAGATAATGTAAGTTCCATGCATCTAACGGCAAATCCTATTTTTCATGCGAGAACCAAGCACATAGAAGTCCATTACCACTTCATCAGGGAGAAGCTCATGGCAAAGGAGATTGACATTTCTTTTGTTCCTACTGAAAAGCAAGTAGCAGATATGATGACGAAGGCACTTGATGGAATAAAGCTTTGTAGATTCAAAGCTATGGCAGGTATTCAACCTATCAGAGAATGAAGACTCAAGCATACTTTAGCTTGAGGGGGAGCTGTTGGAACATCAAGCTTACACTATGCTTGAGGTGGATTTGATCTACATCAAAGGCTATCGCGTCGAAAGAATATCTGTTGGAGAGTTCTTTAAAATATGCTCATTTATTGTATTTTTTTGAGAGATTTTTGATGGTTCATTTACCATTGTAAAAGCCTTGAGCTTTACACATGTAAAGGTAGAAAGATAGAGCCCAAATCCCACGAATTTGTGGTGGTTGAAGTTGCATTCAATCAAGCAATCAATCACCTAAAAGTAGATCAAACTAGATCTTCACTTTTCCTAGATTGTAGCAAAGTGAATTGATTCCCTCCAACAACCATTCCCGCCTTCATTTGAATTCAAATTCAACTTGTAAAAGTCGTGGAACACTCCTAGAGTCTATATAAGGACTTGAAATCACTTGTACATTACATGGAAGCAATATACATACACTTGTGACCATCATTGTCTTGCTCCTTCAATTTTCTGCATCATCTTCTTCACCAACAGTAATCTTGCAGAGGCTGCTGCTCTCTCTCCAGAGCTCCAAATTGCGTACAAGATAACTCATTGGAAAGGTATAAGTGTCTAATTTATTCCTACGAAATTTCATAGCATTTGGTTCAGTAGATTGAGAGAAATCTCAGTTTTGCTGTCTTGGGGTCAATCTTTGCGTATTCCTGAAAAATAGGAAGTACCACCAGTGAATGTCGCATTCATTCCTATAGCATATTTTGCTTATTCCTTATAATTTTGTGCATTCCATACACTCAACCCTATGTGTATCACTCCCATAAAAGGATGTTTTCTAATTGTAATCACATTGGTCGCTATGGGCATTTGAAGTTCATTGTCTCTTCCATAGATAGTAAGTTTTTTTAGCTAGTCGACCCACGAACCTATCTGTTTTGTATCGACTCATTCTCCTTGATGCTCCAAAGTACATAGTGTGTTTATTTGCACTTATCACATGCCTATAAGGTCTATTTGAGTCTCCATAAGCTCAAGGGCTAGTCTTGTGCCGATTGGCTTGACCAAACTTCATCGCTTCGAAACGGATTTTTCTACCTTCGACAAGCTTCTCCAAGTTCTTTCAACCTCTATATAGAGAGGAGCAAAATCATGAGAAAATGAGGTAACCAACCAAGGGGGCTGCTTGCTGGAGTTTATGAATTCACTAAATTAAGTGGGAAACTCTTGGAATGCATACAACTCAAGAAACAAAGACGGGATGATGCTTATATAGAGTTTTTATGTTTCCTACAATCTAGCTAACCACCCACCAATCCGTGTAGGTGCACTTTTTGGTTGCTGATTTGATGAGATTTGAATTTGATTGAGTTTGGTGGAGCTTCTAACTCTATTCCATGACTTTGGGTCCTCCTTTTTTATTGATCCACTTGCAAAACTCGTGGTTGAGCCTTTTTGCATGATTGAGACTTGATTTTCAACACTCCCCCTCAAGTCTCAATGCCTAGGTCCTTCATTCCAATGCATGCCTTGAAGTGTTGTAGCTTTACTCCATCCAATGCTTTGGTAAACATATCTGCATATTGGTCCTTTGTATTGACATGCTCCACCTTGACATCCATTGACATGATCTTCTCTCGAATAAAGCCGACCAAAGTCAATATTTACCTTTTCTCCGATTTTCGAGTCACAAATCATCTTCTCCTTTATGAAAACTAGGTTTTTAGCCAATGCTTCTTTAAAGCTCTCACATGAGTACCTGTTGTGCTCCAAGGAGTCACACCAGACACACCTTTTAATTACAGGAGATTTCGGGGCTTTTTCGATAATCGCTTGCGGGGACTAGGATTCTATCATCTGCTTAACACTCTGGATTGTGAGATCACTAAACCTTTTAAACATTTCTTCCAGGGTGTTGGGAGGCAGAACATCCTTTCTAGATAGTGGATTAACCTGTGAATTTGGTGTATGCTAATATGGCGCCTGCATTTGCTCTTCTTGTAAGTCCTCCTTCCAATCTTGCATAAATTTTGCCATAGCTCTTTTCTTTTCTACGTATTTCTTTACTACTGCCTCCACCTCATCCCAATCTTCTGTAAGCCCAGAATCTCTCTCCATGTCTTGCAATTGTGGGAGAAGTTCTTCACGAGCCTTTATATCTATCGCCCGTAGAAACAATGAGCCCTTTCATGTTCTATTGCTCTCCTATCATGTTCCGTCAAGTCATCGTACTGACGGTCAAATTCCCTTTTTATATCTAGAATTCGTTGTTCCTTGGGCATATGAACCCACCTCAGGAAGGATTTGCGAGTCACTTTATCTATATCATCTAACATGAATTGCCTGAGGAGTGCTACTTTGTATTGAGCCCAAAATGTTTGCTTTATTCGCATGAGTTGATTGTGCATGTCAAATTCAGACACATAGGCAAAGTTTTCACATAACTCATGGTCCATCATCGGTGTCAAACCGACACCTAAGTACTTCACCTCAAGTTCGTATTCTTTGCAAAACCTGGATATATTCTTCCCATTGAAAAGCCCGCATCGCTTAGTTAATCAGTCATGAAGCGATTGGATGGTTTTTTGAAGCCTATCCTCTTGCTGAAAGCATACGAATTGTGCTAGAAGATCTTCCATATTTGAAGTCCTATTTTCCTCAATTTTTGGTTGCTAACTTGGTTCTTCAATTCACTTGCTCTATATTTCATTCACCCCTTCTTTCACGTTGGGTTCACCAGGTATGTTGTCGAGTTCACACTGTACTAAGAAGAAGTGATCTTGATCCACAAAAATCATATAGGGCTTCTAAACCTCACTCTTTTTGACATTAAGTAGACCAAAACCCATGCCCTTGCAGCTTTGTTGCATCGTTTATCTTTTTAAGCTCTAAATGCTATGTGAAGTTTCTAAATAACATTGATTTCAAATGCAATGCAAATTACATGGATAAATGATTGATATATATGTGGAGATCAAGGAAACCTCAATGAGGTGTATCCAGATGAGCATTTTAGGACCAATGGAATTATGCTTGAATATGTCAATAAGCACAAAGCGTGCTCTTTCATCTTCTTTTAGATATGGGAAAGCAATACTCTCTGTTTTTCTTTTTTCCTTCAATTGGCAGCGAACAATGGAATTTTGCTTTTCCTCGCATTTATCATACAAAGTATGGATTTTGTTTGGAATTTTTATTCTTGATCGAAGTTTAAATTTTTATTTAAATTTTTTTTTTTTTTTAAAGTATTTTTTGTTCAATCCTACTGGTTTCACATTGAAGAACTTTTGTCCACGTCTTCCAATTGAGATTTGACACTTAAACGCTTACAAATACGCACTAAAAACCAACACTTCATCTTTTGAGTGATAAAAACAAGATGGCAATGCTCTTAGTTTGTCATTTTGTTGTTCTTTTTCATTAGAAATTGCTTAGAAATAATCAAGTCCTACGCATAAGCATGACAAAATTAACCAATTATGAATTTTGCATAACTAATATAGCTCTCAAACTTCATGCATTCAATATGTCATAGCCCTTTCATATGAGCGCAAAGAGAAACACTTAGTGTTATGTGAAGGAGCCTACGTTCATTTTTTTTAGTACATTTTTAGCCCAAAATCTCTACAGCATCATCTCTCAAGCACACAATTGAAGAGGGCTTCACTTTAGAAAGCCAGAGCACAACGTTTGGAATAGCACGTGAGCAAACGAAATATGTATAAGAGTGGCATGGGACCCTTGAATTCAGGAAATAGAATACTTGTAAATCTAATGCAGATAACATACATGACATGATTTTGAAAAAGAAAACATGTGCACCTGTACGCTCCTTTGCTACTGTTGAACAAAAAATCTGCCATATATTGCCACACAAACTTAGACCCTCAATGCTCAATAGGATGCTTGATTTAAATCCTTGAACTAGGACTTCAAGGAGTGATATTTCACAGTAGTAAATTCCATTTCATATCATTTTGCTTCTTTATGCACCTTGGCGCAGATGCCTTCTTATGCATGTTGCAACACCTTTTTCTGCCCAAGATCCCTTCAATTATGGTCTTTGCATAGGTTACCCTCTTTAGCGCATTCCCATGTGACTGTGCTCATCACATCCATTTTCTCTCTCTTTTTCATCTCCAGAAAATGACATCGGACAAGCGTTCATGAAGCGAGTTCATAACATCCAGCCTATGATAATGTGCTTTTCTTCATATTTCAAATAACCCTGTTTCTTTTCCTGTATTTCCTAAAGGCCTGTCAACAAAAACTGTAGAGCTTGGCCTTCGGAACAAGGTCATGCTCTGTTTCTCATTTCCTTGTACAATAGATATTGACTATCATTCTCATTAGATAATAAGCTCACTCTGGTTAGATTCAACATTCATGTGTTAGATTCTGCTTTGCACACCAGTCATCCATTTTGTGCTTCTTGTTAACTTGGGGTTTTTGCTCGTATACTTATCAAATCAAGATACGGTCCATATCAAAGTTATCGCTTTTATATTTTGAAGAGCACAATAATCCAGTGTATTTGTAACGGCTCACAAGCATGTGTCTATAATCTGTTTCAATCTTCCATATCATTTTGCATCTCTGATAGAATTGTTAGTCTATCTCCATTCTAGGGATTTGCGCGAAGGAAAGTTGCCCATCTCTAACAATTCTTTACACAGAAATAACAATGATGATTTTTTCCGCTTGCGTCAGAATTCTTGCTTTCAATTGTCCTCTGAGATGCACACAAATGGCGATTTCCACAAAGTGAAGAGCCCTTTCTCTAAGCTCACTGTGTGTTTACCTCCTCTTCTAGCTCGTCTCGGATCTTTATGTTCTTGCTTGCCATATTCCTCGAGAAATCTGGATGATGCCTTCCTTCTTCCTTTCTTTGGCCCGTTCTTTCTTGATCTTCCTCAAAACTGTGAGAAGTTCAGCATCGATCTATAGCACAGGGTTTCTCTCCCCTTATCTTAGCCATTCCCAACCCACGATCTTTAGCATCTCTCTTTTGCAACAATCCTTGATGATTTTTTTGAAGAAAAAAAAATGTCTAATCTATGAGCTTTTTGTTTTCAGAACATACGACGAAAGCAAGAATACAACAGCCCATCCTTCATTCGTACTCCCCTTCTTGACTTTTTCTCCTCCTATCAGAGAGTGAAGAAACCTCCTTCTTGTACATTGGTCTCATTTTTCCCTTGAGATTGATCGAGACCAAGGCTTTATAAGACTCCAACCCCACTCGTTATGCCCAAATTGATGTGGATCAACTACCATTGGTGGAAGAGCCTTCAGTGCCTCCCTCAATAGTGGTTCCCCAAAGAGAGGCCTTCCTTTCAATCTATTGTCATTCCATAGGTTGCGCAGCAGCTTTCCCGTAAATCTAGAAACTAAGAGATACCAGGAACCTACCTTCCTTTCCCCTGCGTATATCTGTCAGCCTTTCTTTGTGCCGGAGATAATGTAACCTTCCATTTCTTTTTTGGACCCTTCTCCTCTATTGAATATGACGCCTTCAAAAGATTATGCTCCCATTCTTGAAAGATAGTCCTTCGAGAAAAAGACATAGCTTCTAGAGTTTCCACTATATATGCATGTTCGATCTATGTAGTCCTTCCAATTCCCTTTCAAATATGGATTATGAGCAATGGAGATCATATGAAAAATCACAACCATAATGTTTACAAAAGATGATAATGATTGGCACTACACAATCTTCTTACAAACTTGAGAACAAAATAGTGGAGATAAAAATCTACACAACATGCACAGATGTGTGGGAGCCTCGAAACCCACATAATGATCTCCATTGAGGCAATGCTCTATATATGATGCATGTATATGAATATGGGGGTAAGGTCAAATGACCCTTACATCCCCAACAATCTCCCACTTAAGGGTCAATGTAACCATAAGTGGTAACACATATAAAGAATGATGTAGGACTATACAATAATGTACAGGAAGAGTTCAGATCTCTACCCATACAAATCAACCTACACCAACTACCTCAAACAAGGTGTATCCATGCACCTCAAAATGCCCTAGACTCATATCGATAAGAGTGGAGCTCACATCTAACTGATGTGAGAACTGATGAAGTTCCTACAAAGCTCCCACTCGCTTTATGCATGTGTCAATCATCGAAGGACTAATAACTCCAAGTGCAAATGCTCCAATAGCAACTGCAATGTCTGGTCTCAGCATAACAACTTGTACATCAGACTCTCGAACGTTGACGAAACCTGTGCTATCCTGGCTAACCTAAGCAAGTTAGCCATGCCAACATGTCCTGACATATCTGTGTCAACATCTGGCATGAGCGAATCCAAGAATGATTGCATGATCGTTGACTCATCAACATCTAAATCAGTCATCCTATCAACCAAGGATGTATTTAGTTGTGCATCCTGAGAGCTAAACTACTCTATCACACACTGTGTGCCATGAGAGCAATCCTCCTCTACCACACCAAGTGTATGATGATGCTCCACATGAGCTAATTGCACAACATCAATACCAAGATCAAACTGATGGTCAAACTCTAACAGAGTATCATCACAATGCTCTACATAAGCATCCACATCATGCTCTAAAGCATCCAACTGATCATCCGAAGTGTGCTCCATAAGAGCATCCATATGATCAAAACAATCATGCTCTACATAAGCATCATGAGCATCCAAAACATGTTCTACATGTGCATCCATCTGAGCATCTGATACCTACCATACACGTGCATCATGCATGTCAATATACCTATATGTAGGTAGACAAAATGAGATATGACGAGTCTCAAATCGCACATAAAGCTGAACGCCCACTAAGACGAAATTGTCTCTCGCATGGAGTACTTGCAGTGGATACCTATGCCCAATCCTAACACCTCTAAAAAGCATAAGCATCCCAACTACAACTGAAAATGATGCTCACCAAGGAATGCATAACATCTGCTCTCCTGTAACTGGCTAACTGAAATCAAGCTCATAGGGAATGAAGGCACATAGCATACATGTCTGAGTATAAGTGATGCTCTACTAGATAGTATAAGGCATATATCTCATGCACCCTCAATATCATATGTTGTACCATCTGGTAAGTGCACATATCAACGACTCTCACCTGAGAATCGACAAAACTACTCACGATGTGGAGTAACATGAAAATTGGCTAATGCATCAAGCAACCAAGCCATATGTGTGCTCTCCAATAAACAAGAGAAATCATGAGATGAACCATAGGAGAAAGTGATATCACCATCACTAGCATAATCAACTATCATAGTGCCAACATCGAAGTTGTCGATGTGATCTATATCTCACATGAGTCAATGGACTTGCATACATATCATGTAGTCTCAATCATAATGCACTACTCATCTCATACATAACAGACTCATATATAGAATCCACAAGCTGTAATCGGATAGTGGAGCTTACCAATGCATCCATATCCATCCATACGTGGTCGAGCATGTCACAATGCCTCTGTGCATCTCTATGCACATACATGTCTAACCTTGCACCAACCAAAATATACCACATCTGAACTTTCCATCTCAAAAAGTCAGGCCATCAAACCGAGAAGACATCATGGTGGCAATCTAAGAGACTAGCAATATTACAAGAGACTAGAAAAAAATACTCTATCACCAATAGGATCACACCTGCATATCCATATGCATAACTCACATCACAAGTGTCTCATTGGAGAATAAACCATGTGAACCACCTATCACATAACCATGCATCTAGCATGCACATAAAACCATGAGCATAAGCCTACTCACCAAGTCTCCAAATTGACCAAGTAGATGTGAAAGAATCCTAGGAAAATTTTAACAAACTAT